>ML295455.1:40927-88887 GCA_005239495.1 Nicotiana undulata | reverse complement strand
TGCTAGATATTGATAGCGTGGTCATACTTCACGGTGAGCTGCTTTCCCGGCGACTTCCTAGCAGCACCCTGGAGTTCTTTTGTTATATTCTCTGTCCATTTCATTCAGACTGAGACTCTGTATATATTGTAGTCATTGTATATTCAGTAGTTGCCCATGACACTCGTGACACTAGTTCCTGGCACACACGCGTAGTGTATATATATCTTTTGGGTTTGGGTTGTACTGGCATGCATATGCTTTATTTCCATGTCAAGCTATCACCATGTTTAACTGTTTAAAATTTGTAAATGTGGGCTTGTTTAATTAGATGGGGAGGGTAACACTTAGTGTAATTTGTGTTGGCTTGCCTAACCCCGTCGTTGGGCGCCATTACGACCCGGATTAGGATTCTGGGTCGTG
This sequence comes from Nicotiana undulata, assembly GCA_005239495.1. Taxonomy (NCBI): domain Eukaryota; kingdom Viridiplantae; phylum Streptophyta; class Magnoliopsida; order Solanales; family Solanaceae; genus Nicotiana; species Nicotiana undulata. The sequence goes on along the minus strand of ML295455.1, from coordinate 88,485 downwards.
ACAGGTATATTTATTTGTTTATTATTTTATATTTGGATTTATTCGTTGGAAATCATTAGATTATGTTTACTTTAAATTTATTTTATTGCGTTTAAGTAAATAATCAAAGGAAAATAGCTAATCGAATTCTAATATTGGCTTGCCTAGCAAGTGTGGTGGTAGGCGCCATCATGGTCCCTAAGGTTGGGAATTTGAGTCGTGACAAGTTGGTATCAGAGAACTAGGTTACCTAGGACTCCCAATTCACGAACAAGCTTAATAGAGTCTAAAGAATTGGCACGGAGACGTCTGTACTTATCTCTCAGAGGCTATAAATTTAGGAACAATTTCACGTCTATTCTACTCTATCGTGCGAATTTATTCTATCACTAATGATTGAACTCGTCTGTTCTTGTCCTCTCAAAAATCTCTACAACACGCAATGCGTCCACAACCAGACAAGAAATGGAGCCCCAATGACTGCTACAATTAGGGGAAGAGATAGAAGTAGTGCTCAGTCAAGAGCTCGAACATCAGCACCTACTGTAAAGCCTCAAATGGATCTAGACGTGGAGGTTCTAGCTCTGTCGGTACATGTTGGACTAGTTCAGATTCCGGAAGGATTTATAGCTACTCCAGTGTTGCAGGACGCACTAGTCCGTTTATTGAGGTTGGACAAGTTTACCAAACTATTTCCACTCCATTTCAGTGGTACATCTTTTGAGGACCCATATGATTTTTTTTTACCGCTACTATGAAGTATTGTAGAACATGGGAATAAGTTGAAAGCAATGGGGTTGATTTATATGAGCTGTAAAGTTTAACATTGTGGATAATCAGGCATTGTTATCTATGATTTCGTGAAAAGTGGGGAAGTCCACTGTCAAGGAATACATTGTGGGGTCATGTGTTATATAGGTTTTGTCCTGGAATGTATAAGGCCTGAGATTTTGCAAGAGATAAAGCTGGGACTTGCGGTATGTCTGCCTCCTTAATAACCATATACCTCAGTACCAAAGGATTTATATAAACGACTTTAAATAAAAAGATGGTCTACTCTGCGTGGAAGTCACGGTTGTGGGTTTTGGGGTAGCTTAGTAGTGTTGGGTCAACATAGTAAAAAGAGAAATTGGTCACCGGTGTTTGTCGTAAGCCTACGAAGAGGGAGTACACCCATTGCAACATCAACTACTTGACTCAGTTCTCATAAATGCTTTTGAAAGAGTTTGTTTCTCGGACTCTCCATAATGCGTGGCGCAGAGGATTTGAACGGTTGCGTCGGGTCACCATGACGGTGTCAGGACATACCATCAGGTTTGATAAGTTAGCCCGTCATACTCCTAATTCAGTTCATATATCCAGAGAGCGAGTCCCCAAACTCATTAAAGGACTCAATTATGATTGTAAAAATTATGTACGACTCAGGGCAAGTTGATACTTCATTTCGGCTAGTGGTAAAAATTTCTTAGATGTTAGAATGTGCCCAGGATAAGGAAAAGAGGAAGCTAAGGAGACTAAGAGTTCTCGAGGTTCTAAAAGATTCAGTGGATTTTTCTTTGCAACAATAAATTATTTCGGCAGGGGCTCGGGCAATCGACCAGCCCAATCTGTATATCTGATTACTCGGGGTGCTTCAATGAGTTATTTTAATGCACCACTGCTACGAGATTCCTACAACGGTTATTCCAAGTTATTTAGTATAAAATCGGTATGAGCAGGCGAATCATTTCATTAGATAACTCATGCTATGTGCCTCATTGCAGTCACAACTCAACTTACATGACCAGCTAGGGAAAAAAGGGTCGGAATGTTAAAGGTGGAGGTTAGATTTCTAGAGGTGGAGACCCATCCTGTTGATATACTTTCTATGATATGGCTGAGGTCGTTACCTCAAATGGTTCCATTACAAGAACAATCTCTATTTATTATAAAGTGGTAATTTCCTTAACTTGATTCGGTTATGAGTATCTAGAAATTCCCCCTAATATGCTCCACCCATGGGTGAGCTTCGTAACCCTAAAATCTACTTATGTGAATACTTGTATTGAGAAAGTCTATCGTGATGGCTATGTCTATCATTACGTGTTGTAATTTTGTTTAACGGAAAATTTTTAAAAGAAGAAAATGGAATGTTTCGATTTGCACGATATGCATATTACTTGTGATTCAAAACCGAGGGCGAGATCCTCGCATTCTAATATGGTTTGATATGTTTAAATCGGGCTACGAGCCGCGATGGAAGTTACGTAAGGACGATATCCTTGTGATGAAAATTCTTGTGTTTAAATTCTCCCTTGAAAAATTAAAATTTGTACTAGAATACTAATAGGGAGTCATGCTTGTTAGGGTTATTCAAAAATTTCTGTACAATAATAATAATAATAATAAGTAAATTAATTAATTATTTATCTATTCATAATTTGCCAAATTCGTGCTATAATTATGGAGCTTTAGCCTACAAGGTAGGTGCCCGCCCATGTGGCATTAAATGAGACACGTTTAATTGGGGTATATAATTACGAGGTCTTCAGGCATCGTATCTCGTTATCAGTATTATGAAGGTTTGAAGGGTGATTATTGTTAACGTGAAGCTATTTGATAATTCTGTAATTGGCTATGAACAACTGGTAAGAAAATAGAGGCAGTCAAGAACTGGCCTAGACCCATTACAGCCACGGAAATCAGGAGTTTCTTGGGTTTGGCGGATTACTACCGTTGTTTTGTGGAGGGGTTTTCATCTATATCAACCCCTATGACTAAATTGACTTAGAAAGGTGCCCCATGCAAATGGTCAGACGAGTGTGAGGAGAGCTTTCAGAAGCTCAAGACAGCCTTGACTTCAGCACCAGTGTTGGTGTTACTATCAGGTTCAGGATCTTTCACGGTATATTGGTGATGCCTCCCGTGTTGGGCTCGGAGCGGTATTGATGCAGGAAGGCAGGGTGATTGCATATGCGTCTCGGCAATTAAAGGTTCATGAGAAGAATTATCATGTGCATGACTTAGAGTTGGCAACAATTGTTCACGCATTGAAGATTTGGAGGCACTATCTCTATGGTGTGTCGTGTGAGGTGTTCATGGATCATCGCAGCCCTCAGTACTTGTTCAAGGAAAATGATATAAATTTGAGATCGCGAAGATGGTTAGAGTTGCTGAAGGATTATGATGTCACCATATTTTATCACCCAAGGAAGGCCAACGTGGTGGCCGATGCATTGAGTAGAAAGGCAGTGAGTATGGGTAGCCTTGCATATATTCCAGTCAGGAAGAGAGCATTAGCATCAGACATTCAGACGTTGGCTAATCAGTTTGTGAGGATGGATATTTCGCCCAGCAGTGTTCTAGCTTGTACAATCGCTCGGTCTTCTCTATTTGGGCGTATCAGAGATCGGCAGGATGATGACCTGCATTTGATGGTCCTTAAGGACACAGTTTGGCACGGTGGTGCCAAGAGAGTTACAGTCGGAGACGACGGTGTTTTGAGGATGCAGGGTCGTATATGTGTGCCTAATGTTGATGGCCTTCGTGAGTTGATCTTTGAGGAGGTTCACAGTTCTAAGTATTCTATTCACCCAGGTGCAGCCAAAATGTGCCAGGATTTGAGGCAGCATTATCGGTAGAGAAGGATGAAAAAGGACATTGTTGCTTATGTGGCCCGTCACCTAGCATGTGTGTCACCTCATCATCAATCACATAACATGTATTACAGGGTTTCATACCCTTAGCACTAAGTTTAGAAGAGATAATTACCTCAATTAAGCCAATTCCAATGCCAAGCAAGCCAAGTGATGCGATGCTCCAAAAATACCATCCTGCGCATTACGACCTCCGAACGGCTCGGAACTAACCAAAAACAACTCAAATACATCAAACAATGATAAAGGAACCAATCCCGATCTTAAAAGATCAAATATTGAATCAAAAGCCCGAAATCGGCCAAAAATCCCAACGCAGACCCACACCTCGGAACCTGACAAAACTCATAAAATCCGTCAACCCATTCAATTACGTGTCTAACCATACTAGTTTCACTCAAATCTGACTCCAATTCAAAGTTCAAAACTCCAAAATCACATTATGAAACTTTAGGCTAAAACCCCCAATTTCTCTTTAAAAGTTCATCAACCAATTGCCAAAAATGAATATAGAGTCATTGAATAAGATCAAAACCAAGTGTAGAATACTTACCCCAATCATTGTGATGAGAATTGCTCCAAATATTGCCTCAATCTGAGCACGGAAATGTAAAAAAGAAGCCAAAATCATGAACCCTTGTATTTAACAATTTGCCCAACACTTTCGCATTTTCAGAAAAATTCGTCACATCTGTGACCACCGCTTTTGCAAAAAAACTTCAACTTTGCGAAAAAACTTCAATTTTGCGAAAAGACCTTAACCCAGAAATCCCTTGCACCTGCGATCTTTAAGCCGCTTCTGCGATCATGCTTCTACGCAGTTGAACCGCATCTGCGGTTGCGCAGGTGCGTCCAAGCACCCGCACCTGCGATCCTCACCCCCAGCTCCCATGCTCGCTTCTGCGATGATACTGCTTTTTTTGTGGGTGCGCACCTGCGCCCAACACTCCGCAGGTGCAGTCACACCCGAACCAGAAATCTTCAGCAATGCAACATAAAATGAAAATGATCTGAACCTCATCTGAAACTCACCCCAGCTACTCGGGACCCCGTCCAAATATACCAACAAGTCCCATAGCATAACACAGACCTACTTGAGGCTTCAAAACACACATAACAACATTGAAACTACAAATGGCACCTCAAATCAAACTTGATGAACTTTGAAATTTTTAACTTCTACAACTTTTGTCGAAACATAGCAAACCAACACGAAATGAGCCCAAGTTGTACACACAAGTCACAATGACATGACGAAGCCATACCAACTCCCGGAGCCATAATCTAAATATGATATCCTCAAGGTCAACTTCCGGTCAAACTTATGAACTCTCCAAACCTTCAAATTTCCAATTTTGCCAACTTGTGTCAAAACCTTCTAGAAACAACCAAAATGCAAATCTAGGAATACGCTTGATTCTGAAATCACCATCAGGGTCTAACAAAACCATCAAAATTTTGTTCCGGGATCAAATTAACAAAAAGTCAAACTTGGTCAACTCTTTCAACTCAAAGCTTTAACAATGAAATTCATTCTTCCAACCCTAAAGCCAAAATTGACCATTCACATAAGTAATAATACATCATACGAAGCTACTCATTCCCGTAAACTACCGAGCGAAGTGTAAATGCTCAAAATGAACAGTCGAGTCATTATATTAAAGTGTCAGACTTACTGTAAACTCCTTTTGGGTACTATTAAACAAATTGTTCATTATTTCTCCACATAATTTTTCTATTTAATCGCTTTATTTTACTGTATAAAAAAGTCCACTAATTTGGAAATACCGAATTTATTATGTTATAGGTTTACTGAGCTTATACCCAATTTCCATCAGTATGGGTTTCATCTTCATCAAGGTAGAAAATTGAGTTCCCTTGTTTAATGAAGTTTTTAAACCCGGACCTGTACCACACCCGCATAATTTTTATTTTATTTTTTAAAAATTTTAACCTGCCCCGCCTCGCACCCGCATATGTTTAAACCTGCCCTGCCCCGCATGTTTTTAAATATGCACCGCTCCATTGCCATCCCTAGGCATTATTAATTTTGCATGGAGTTTAAAAAAGAATTTTTTTTAGATTTATAATCTTAAACATATCGTGAGATTAATGTGGCCATAAAAACACTCCTTCAAAACTAAAATAAAAAGTTGAAAGCTAAATTATTTCTGTAGAAAAATGTCTTACGGAGCAAAAAGATAAGAAAATTTTACATAAAATTGAAAAAAACAAGTATCACACCCAACAGGTGGATAAAAAACAAAAACATTTCATGAGAACAAAAATTGTTTCTTTACTAATCTAAGATGATTTTTCAAATATTCAGAGTTAATAAGATAAATACACGATCAATGATATGTAGAATAATGAAAGGTTGTTAGGCTCATGTGATGACTTAAAATGCCATCTCATGTATTAGAACTCGATTTTGCGCTTCTAAGCCTTAAAATTTTCATTTTACCCTCCTCGATTTGTGTGCGCAGTATAACCGTGTTTCCGGAAAACTTTTATGTTGAAAGTTGATAAAAATAAGAAATTTTGCCTTAAAGCTTGATTTCAGTTGACTTCGGTCAACATTTTGAGTAAAAGGACTCGGACCCGTATTTTGACGATCACGGTGGGTCCGTATTGAAATATTGGACCTGGGCGTATGCCCAGAATCAAATTCCGAGGTCCCTAGCTCGAGATATGAATTTTGGTTGAAAATTAAATGGTTTTAAGAATCTATTACTGTTTGGAATTTTTTATACCGGGCTCGTATTTTTGTTGGAGCACGGTACAAGTTCAATATAATATTTATAAATTGTCTGTGAAGTTTGGTATGAAACAGAGTCAGTTTGACGTGATTCAGACGCTCAATTGTGAAAATAGAAATTCTAAAGCTTTCTTAAAATATTTATTTGATTTGATGCTAAATTCGTAGTTCTAGGAGTTATTTTGTCGATTTGATCGCGCGAGCAAGTCTGTATGATATTTTTAGACTTGTTTGCTTGATTGGTTTGGAGCCCCGAGGGCTCGGGTGAGTTTTGGATAGGCCACGGGATGTTTGGACTTGAAAAATCTTGTATGTGTGTGTTGTATCTAGTGTGATGCACGATCGCGTAGCCATTCTTGTGATCGCGAAGGGGGATCTGGGCTGTGGAGGACTTTACTTTACGCGAACGCGGAGATTGGGTTGCGAATCTAGATCTATGGGGGGCTTTACCCTTCGCAATCGCGGCCAGCTCCATGCGAACACATAGCATTTGGGACCTGGGGGAGAGGGTCATCCACTCTTCATCACGAACGCGGGCAAATCGCGAGCGCGATAAGGGACTCGTGATCGCATAAGTCTTTAGTAAGCAGCTCTTTGCGATCGTGACAGTGTTCACGCGATCGCGATGAACACTGTTACCTAGCTCTTAAAAATAGAATCAAAACGAGATTTTACCCATTTTTCACAAACACTCCATTACAGCTCGGCCTAGGTGCGATTTCGAAAGGGGAACTCAACACTAATTCATAGGTTTGTACCCTTTAACTCATTTCATTATATTTCCATCATCACCTATTAAATTTGTAGCCTTAAACTTTATTCTTTCATGGTAGAAATTAGGGATTTTGGAAGAATTGGGGGGGGTTTTTAAATTGGGGATTTAAACCTCAATTTAGGTTCGGATTCCGAAACTAATTACATATTCGGGCTCGGAGCTGAATGGGTTTTGGTTCAAACCTCGAGTTTTGACCAAGCGGGCCCGAGGTCGATTTTTTACTTTTTGGGAAAAAGTTTGAAAAACCTAAATTTTTGCATTGTAATTGATTTCTTTAGCAATATTTGATGTTATTAAGTTAATTATGGCTATATACAAGTGGTTTGGAGGTGGAATCTAGAGAAAAAGCGGTAATTGAGCAGTGAGTGGCCTGTGGATCGAGGTAAGTGTCGTGTCTAACCTTGACTTGAGGGATTAGGAATCTTTGCCTTAATTGCTATATAAAAAATCATCTGTTTTGCCTGTTTCTTTCCGTTCCCTTTATATTGTTTCTTCCTTGTTTTAATTGTTACATGTCTACTTGTAATTCCATTCCTAATTTTTACCTGTTAGATATTGTGTTCCCCTTGTTGAAGATGTTTGTTATCCCATAGATTCATTGTGTCCTCGTTACTTCCTTAAGCTGTTCCAACCGGTATTTTTGGGATATTCTGGTTTAGTCTCGCTGAGTAGTATTATTATTTGTGTAGAGTTTTATTGAGTATAAGGTTTCCAATTGCCTTGTTCTGAAATGTAAGTGTTGATAAGGGCCTTGTGTTAATTTTGTGAAACTTCTATAATTCCTGTGTAATTGATATGAATGTGGTGGGATAGGGTTGCACGTCGCAACAGGTGGAATAAGGGTGAAATATTGAGGAGGAATAAGGGTGATTTGATATTATACGGTGGGACCGGGTTTCACACCGCAACATGTGTAATAATGGTGGAATGTGTTGATATAAGGGTGAATCGTGATTGTGTTTATAATGATATGATGGGATCGGGTTGCGCGCCGCAACATTTTATTTATATTTTTGTTATTTATGATATGAAGAATAAATAAGGGTGGATTGTGATATGTACGGTGGGATCGGGTTGCACGCCGCAATAATTTATGTGTTTATCTTCTTTCTTCGACTGGTAAGTTGTCCGGTAATTTTTTATTTCACTTAAGGATTGGTTATAGCTGAATACTGAAGAGACACTTTGGGTTCTGTATTTATTCCTCGAAAGTTACTGCTTTTACCTTATTTTGATTTCTCTTTTATCTTATTATTCACGGTATGCAGCTTATATTGTGAGTGTCCCGCCGTAGCATTGTCACTACTTCATCGAGGTTAGGCTCGGCACTTATCAGTACATGGGGCCGGTTGTACTAATACTGCACTCTGCATTTCCTGTGCAGATTTTGAAGCAGGTTGTGACTGATTGAGAGGTTGGCTGCATATTATACAGCTAGAAGACCCAAGGTAGTCCTGCTGGCGTCTGCAGGCCCTGGCATCCCCTTCTACACTTCTATACTTACTGATGTACTTTATTTCCCAAACAGTTGTATTTTCTTTCAAACAAATGTTTGTAGAAAATCTTAGTGTGTTCGTGAATTATGACTCCGGATTCTGGGTAGAAGTAGCATGTAAATGAAATTGATATCTATACAGCTTCACATTTATTTCACTTTATTTTTCTTGTTTACTGATAATCACTAAAAATGGAAAGAGTTGGCTAAATTCTCACGACCCAAAATCCATAAGGCCGTGATGGCACCGGACACCATTGTCAGGCAAGCCAATCATTAAATGGTTAAGTTAAATTTCCTGTTTTAGCATTTTTGAAATCATTACCTTTCACTTTATTACATAATAATTGAATAAAATCCGCTAAGTAAATACGTCAGTTTAATATTCCATTTTATAAAATACATCCCAAACCATCCCAGAACTCGGTGTCACAAGTGCATGAGAAAATTCTAAGAATTTCACAAATACTACAAAGCTTGTCCGAAATACAAAGTGGACAAGGAATTTAAATGAAACTAAATACAATATGAGGGAGACTCTGTCGGCTGCGGGTCGCCTCCGGATGATGCATCTCACCTAAGTCTCCAAGCCGGCCACATCACTGTGAAAGTACCTGTGCAATAAAAATGCATAGCAAGTGTAGCATGAGTACGAAAACAACGTGTACTCAGTAAGTATCTCGCCGAACCTCAGAGAGGTAGTGACGCGAGGTCGAAGTTGACACTTGCTAGAGGTCAATTTAACATAATCGAGTGAGACACTAAGCATGAATATCATATGCAATTTAATAAATATCAGGGATAAGGAGTATCAGTTCTTCTTACATTACACTTTGGCATTTCAGTTGACAATATATAGTTTCCAGGCCAATAAACATGTATAAATCGCAGAAAAGTACGCAGCAATTATCATGCACGAGATATACCGAGGGTCAAACGACGCGGACCAACAATAATAAAATGTGCACTGCCGAGGGTTGAACGGCTCGAACAATAGATTCATCTATCTACCTCGCTCACGAATCGATCATGCGACTCGGTTATATATAAAAAACAAGGTCATCCTGCTCGCGAATCATACATGTGACTCAGGCACCCATAGTTACACATATTCACACAATAAACCACATTTTTATCAGGAAAATTATCTATTCAATGAAGTGATAGAATTCTCCTTTTAATGAACATGAAAATAGTATTTAAAGCCTTTCTGGGGATTTACTTTCCAATTTCAACAGGGTTTCAACATTAAAGATTTATCTGAAACGCAATTATCAAAGGAACAATCAATTCTCCTTCTAGATGATTAAGAAAAGAAAACTATATCCTTCTTAGAGATTTAATTACTAATTGACAGCATCCCATGATATTTTATTGACAAGGTCACAAGTACGACAAGTAAAGCATGCTAGTGGGTCATAGACTACCCGGACATGGCATAATAGTAGCTACGCACGGACTCCCGTCACCTCGTGTGTACGTAGCCCCCGCAGATAGTAGCACGTATTTAATTAGTTCACCTATGGGGACAATTCCCCGTCACAAAGTTAGGAAGGAGACTTACCTCGCTCCGAAATGCCATAACCGGTTTCCAAGCCCTTCCGACGACCCCAATTGATGCACAACGCCCCAAAACTATTCAAGTAACGGGAAAACCAATAAAAATTCACTCTAATACTTGTAACAATTCAAATTATATAAGTTCTCAACTCCGCTCGAAAAGTTTACCAAAATGCCCTCGGGCCCACGTACACGGATTCCGAAATTTCTCGAAGATAAATTCTACCCATAGTTGTACTAACTCAATTATATAATTTACTCTAATTTTCATGCTCAAATTCATGGTAAAAGTCCAAAATCTAAATTATAGGTCTTCCCCAAAAATCCCAAATTTATACTAATTTTACATGTCTAAATCCATGTAAGATCACATATTTAACTCAAAAATATGAAGAAATCACTTGCCTAGTGTTGCTTGGTGAAAATCCCTCCTTAAGCTCTCCAAAATCGTCCAAGCCAAATGAAAGAAATGGGCCAAAACTCGTGTTTAAAACAATCTGCCCATGCTTCATCGAGTTGTACCTTGCACTGTGTAGGTTGTACATCCTATTACAATTTTCCCTTGTTGTACACTTTCTGTTAAAACCCCCATAACTCCTTGTAGCAATATCCAAATGACAAACGGTTTGAAGATTTAGAAACTAGACTCGAAGATCTTTAATTTGATAGGTTTTACACCATATAAAAATTTATATATTCCGAGATTTGAGCTTCTAAAGTCGGCTCCATGCATCAGAAAATTCTGTCAAAACCGCTCCACCAACCATCTTCAATCGATCATAACTTTCTGATACAATGTGAAAATCATGAATGGTTTAACTTTATGGAAACGAGATTGCAAGGACTACAACTTTTATGTTTTTCATATTTTCCGATTCTTTAAAGATTTCGATTTATAAGCTTCCAAATTCAGCATCCCCAATTGCACTAGTTGCTGTCAAAACAGCTTTCTGCAGAAATATTTCAGCAACTCTTTGGTCCGAAATTCATTTCGTTAACATTTCGAACTCCATCCGAGGCCCTCGGGACCTTAACCAATTATACCAACATGTCCCAAAACATGATACGAACTCGCTCGAGGCCTCGAATCACATCAAACAACGTCGAAATCATGAATCGCACTCCAATTCAAGCTTTATGAACTTTTAAAATTCAAACTTCTACATCCGATGCCGAAACCAATCAAATCACGTCCGATTGACCCCAAAATTTGCACACAAGTAATATTCGCCTTTACGGACCTGCTCCAACTTTCGGGATTGGAACCCGACCCCGATATCAAAAAGTCAAATTCTCTGTCAAACTTCTCAAAATCCTTCAAATTTCTCTCTTAAGCCAAATGACTTCAAAATGACCTACGGACCTCTTAATTCACTTCCGATCGCGATCCCAACTCTAGAATCAGCATACGGAGCTATTCCTAGATTCGGAATCCCAAACGGACATCAATAACACCGAAATGCACTTCAACCCAGACTTGTGAAATTCCTTCTAAGATGCTAACTTCCACAATATACACCGAAACGCTCCAGGGTTATCCAAAACCCGATCCGTACATACACCCCAGTCCAAAATTATCATAGGAACCTGCTGGAACCTTCATATCCTGATTCCGAGGTCGTTTACTCCAAATTTCAGTCTTAGTCGATTCTTCCAACTTAAGGCTTCTGAAATGAGAATTTTCTTTCCAATTTGACTCCGAACTTACCGAAATTCAATTCCGACCACACCTACAAGTCATAATACCTGAACAAAGCTGCTCATGACTTCAAACCGCTGAACAATGCGCTAGAGCTCAAGACGACCGGTCGGGTCGTTACATTCTCTTCCACTTAAACATACGTTCCTCCTCGAATGTGCCAAGAACTGCTCTAGAGTTATCTGAAATCGATGTTTAACACGTCGTGTACCTTCCCGTGATACCACAACCCAGTTGAGCACATTATCTTGATCAAATCTGAAGATATCATCTTTTATCCATACAATAAGCTCAGAACCCAGTTCCAACACCTGAAATTCTCTGCTAGGCATGTTTCCAATATATAAACATTGTATCAACTACCATATGAGGTACCAAAACACGACTACGTACCTTTGCTGAGTTAGCACCATGCACTGCATAATTCACCATCTAACCACAATGACGTTCCATGAACCTTAATAGCCAAAATTCCACGAATATGATGCTCCCAATGCATTTGCTGATATACATGTACATCCTGCTATAATGCTGACGATACCACCACAATGGAGGAGATGTGTAGAAATTTCTAACCAATTGCAGAGTTAACCAGACATTGATTCTCTCATTTTTTACTAAAATTATCACCTCATTACTACGCTAATACTGGTATTTGTTCTTTACCATACTTCACAAAATCTTATCGCACTAATCCCTGATCCAATAGTCTCGTCTCACCCAGTATGAGCTGCTCAGACAACCAATCACCCCATACATGACCATTAGTCTCACACGATGCCACAATGCGCCAATAGGCCATAATTCGAACATGATACATAAGGAAATGAATCAGGAAGGGACTACTCAACTCACGCAACTAACATGGATTTCCTTAGAAAATAGGAAGATAAACACAAGAAAAATAAATATAGGAACCTCACTCAACATCACCCTGTTGCGACGTGCAACCCAATCCAAATAACATACCCGTGGCGCATGCCACCTGATCCCATCATAATTTTTCACATAAGGAGATATACACGGAGCTGAATTTCTCACCATTACAAATTACTGAATACCGGTCATAAGCACGCTAAGTGCATAATACCATCTTGGGGAGACTGATTGTAACGACCTGGTCTATCGTTACGTAAAAACTGCATTATAATTATTTTTATTAACTTGTTATAGATTGGTTATAATGTAATTAATGTATTAGAGTTGATAGGCATGAAATCGAATGGTTGTAGTGAGAGTTTAGTCAATTAGCCTTTAGAAATAGCCTTAAAATGGGAAAAGTCAACTGAGAGTTGACTTATTGATAAACGACCTCGGAATGAAAATTTTATGGCTCGAATAGCTTCTTTAGGTGATTTGGGACTTAGGAGTGTGTTCAGAATAATTTTGTGATGTCCGGTGTAGAATTAGGCTTGAATTGGCGAAAGTTAGTTTTTGGAGATTTCCAGTCGGCAGTGGAAAATAGGCTATCGGGGTCGGAATGGAATTCCGACAGTTGGAACAAGTTCGTAATGTCAATTTGGACGTGTCTGCAAAATTTGGGATCAATCAGACGTGATTTGATAGGTTTCAGCATCGAATGTCGAAGTTTAAAATTTCAAAGTTCATAAAGTTTGGATTGGAGTACGCTTCGTGGTTTCGGCGTTGTTTGATGTGATTTGAGACCTCGAGCAAGTCCTTGGGGTGTTATGGGACTGAGTCATGTGATTGGACGGGGTCTCGGGGGCCTCGGGTGTGTTTCGGGGTGGTTTCGAATCATTTCGGGCTGTTTTGAGATAGCTGTTGCTGGTGTCTGGTTTTGTTCTTCGCGTTCGCGGGGACCCCTTCGCGTTCGCGAAGAAGAATTTGGCATCAGGGACTTTGCTCTTCGCGTTCGCGAACAGTGCCTCGTGTTCGCGAAGAAGAAAAGTATCTGTTGCGCAGGTCTTACTTCGGAGGCTCATATCTCACAATCTATAAGGAATTTTGAGAGGATGTAAAAATGAAAGTTGTAGACCTTTGTGTCTAGTTTCTAGAAAGATAAATCATTTGTCATTTGGAGTTTTTTGCAAAAAGTTATGACTATTCGACTAGAGGCTGTTTGAGAAGAGTAAATAGGGAACCTGGAATTTTTTGTTCTATGCGTTCGCGGTGGTGCACCGCGTTCGCGAAGAGTAAATGGGGGAGCTGGAGTTTTTGTTCTATGCGTTCACGGCGAGGTACCGCGTTCGCGATGAAGGATTTATCTGGGCATAGTTTAATAAACCCTTCCGCGACTTAAACCTTATTTTTCACCATTGTTGTACGGAAAAGAGCTTTTGGGGACGATTTTGAATAGGGAAATCCTTGTTCTTCATAGAGGTAAGTATTTTGATCATTAAAACTCGATTATGGATGATTATAGAACATAAAACCAGTGTAAATTTATGAAAAATCAGTAGAAAAGTTGGGTTTTAGGGCTTGAGATTTTGAGACCTTAAAGGGTCGATTTGAGGGGTCAAACGAACTCCGATTTTGGTGTTCTTTATATGTACGGACTCGTGAGAAGACGAAGAACACTTTTGAATAAAAAATTCTGTGTTTCAGGAAGCGGTCTCGAGGGTCGGGTTTTGACCGAATTCGGATTTTTGAGCTAAATTCGATATTTTTCAATTGAAATTTATTCCTTAAGCATATATTGATGATAAAAATCTGAACTTGGTAGATTTGGAGCCTTCGGAGGTTGATTTGAGAGGCAAGCGCATTGCGGAATAGTTTTCGGGCTAGTTTTGAGGTAAGTAGTCTTTAAGTCCTGTCCTGAGGGTATGAAACCCCGGACTATGCACCCTTTCACGGGTTTTGAAATGAAAAGGTTGGAACTTTGGAAATATCTTCCGTAGTTAGGCGACTATTGAGTTGCAAAACCGATTTTTAAGCCTATGCTTAATTATTATTATTTTATTATGATATGATTTGGGCTGTAAGCCGTGTTTGGGGCCTAGTGCCGATCTGTTTTCTCTTTGAGGGTTGTGTTGCTATATTTTTCCTCACTGATATGCTATGATTTTGCACTCAGTCTTTTCCTGATAAATTGTTTTGACACTCAGAGTATTTTGATACTATTTATTGAAAAATGAAATATTGCTTTGGGTCGAGAACCCGGTATGTTTATGGCCTAAGGGCAAATTGAGAGTGTCTGACTGAATTGTGAGGAGGCTTTCAGGCCTCAAGAGTGTGGTGAGGAGGCTTTCAGGTCTCAGGAGTGTGGTGAGGAGGCTTTCAGGCCTCAGGAGTGTGGTGAGGAGGCTTTCAGGCCTCAGGAGTGTGGTGAGGAGGCTTTCAGGCCTCAGGAGAGTAGTGAGGAGGCATTCAGGCCTCAGGAGAGTGGTGAGGAGGCATTCAGGCCTCATGAGAGTGGTGAGGAGGCATTCAGGCCTCAGGATAGTGGTGAGAAGGCTTTCAGGCCTCAGGAGAGTGGTGAGGAGGCTTCCTGGCCTTATGTTATTATAGCACTTGGGTTGTAGGAGCCCCTCCAGAGTCTGTACACACCCCCAGTGAGCGCCGGTACCGATATTGAGTGATGATTGCCCGCGGGGCTGATACTGAGTGATGATTGATATTGAGTGATGGCTGTTACTGAGTGATTGAGAGAGTGCCTGAGGTGCAACTGTTACGAGAAATGATTTTTTGCCCGAGGGGCAGATTTATGATGATTTTACTAAGTTTTCGAACCATGATTTACTTCGTTTTCGAACCGATTTTTACTGAGAATTTTACTGAGATATACTGATATTTCACATGTTTTCAAAGGATTTCTGAAAAACTGATTTCAAATTTATTATTTGATAAATACTACATGATGACTTTGTGTTTTACTGGTTTTGTGAAATTGTGTATCTGTACTGTGTGTTTATATTACTCCGACTGTGATTTATTTTCATTACTACTGAGTTGGCGTACTCATAAAGACTCCCTGTGCCTCTGTGCATAGATCCAGGTACTAGCTCGCAGCAGTAGCTGACGCAGGTTCGATAGCAGCATTTCACGGGACTTCGAGGTAGTTGTCCAGCGTCCACGGCTTCTCCACTTCCCTTCCCTATTTAGCTTTAGCATTTGATTCAGAGACATATAATAGTTTTAGCAGAGTTAGATTTAATTGTTCTTAGATGCTCATGACTATTGACTCCAGTTCTTGGGAGGTTTGTTAGACTATTATTGGGACGTTAAGACTTAACTATATTACTTGATGCTATGGTTGCATGCTTGTTATTAAATTGTGAACTGTTATAATTGAACAAATGCGTAGTAAAGTGATGGTTGGCTAGCCTAGTTCCACGATAGGCGCCATCACGACCTGTTAGGGTTTGGAGTCGTGACACCGATAGAGCCATATGCTAAAAAAATTAAGCACAACTGAGGTGCGATATATATATATACTCTGAAATCTCAAGAGCCCTCCTGCTCACATAATATCATCACTACGTTGAATCTTAACACATAGGAATTTCTCAAGCCGTTTCACAACTCACACGACAAAATAATAACCTTACATGAAATGAAAAAAGACGGAACAACATCCGATATTCCAGCACCCCTCCTTGAGAAGCGCTATACTGAAAGGAACACATCTGCCTCACATGAAGCCCATAATCCTGTTTAAACCCATTCACAAACTTCAAGTTGATTCTGCTCGCACCGAACTAGGCTGATAGCCTTACCTGGGTCCATAATAACCCACTTTTTCTCATAACACGCAAGAACAACCATCATAGCCGGGACAAACACCCCACAACCCACAACACAATGAACTGAACGCCTCCTAAGCATAAATTCTCACATAAGCAATATTACACTTCCTTATACTCAGTCTAAATCTTCAATCCATTACGTGACTACATGTCACACTCATACGATCTTCCCGTGGTCATGCTTCCACGACCTTTCCCATGAGGTAAAAAGTCTGCACATCCATACCACCGACCACACTAATAGTGCAAAACACATCAAGAACCCATGACCAGGATACAAAGCCTCTTTCACCAAACACCGATCTCAGGTGACACTGGAGACAACACCAGCCTACTCTAGACATTAAAATCCCTTTTTCTTGCTCACCCGAGCTCATGACATCCTTGTCAACACCGAACCACAATCTTGATCCTTACTTCCAATTACATACTGCTTACTGCACCTGCATGCCAATATGAGATAGCGCAGGAATTCCATCATAACTCTTGAACCACTAATAGGGTGAACACCCCTTCATATAGAAACCTTTTTTTTTCTTTTCTCACCTCAATTCAAGAGAACCATAACAACACACGAGTGAATTCTCATAATCACAAAACAAGCTAATCCTCAGGGAATAGTCTATACCCCGATGATCCTTCTGGGATCCGCCTACACCTGACAAGCCATAATACTTGAATGTTTCCAAATAAATCCATTACGGCGGCCGACAAGCCTCGCACACACCGGCACATACCACATGCATAACTTAATCACATTGAAGGAACTGATCACTATCGCACATGTGTCATTCCAACCATGGCTAACCAATCTATCTTATTTTAATCATCCTTAATCGCCTTAGAAACAATAGTAACCCCATTCAACTCATAACAAACTCAATCCTCACTCATCCTGAGTGGCCTTGACTCATGAGACCATGCTATCTCAATCCCACAAACCGTCTCATACCCTTCTGATAATATTTCTACACCCCGGAGTTTACTTCTCTCACTCCCCCAATACTATCCTGCACACTGAAAAATATCATAGAACACTCCAACCATTTTCCCTTTCTCAGAAATTATACTGCAAAAGCTCGATTCTTAATCATACTGCTGCCTGAAATCCTTAAACACTGCATTCTTAATCTTCGAGTTTGCTAGGACCGCTATTGAGAGTCACCCACTCTGACTTGGCCCCGAATACAATCAACTTCAAGGCTCTTCTAGCCCACAAACACCCTTTCAATGAAGCACGTGACTGAGTCACTACCCTAAAAACTCGCTTATGCCTTAAGCATAAATTCTGAATCTTCCAAACCCTAACCCTGGTCTAATAGGGCCAACTTTTAAACACATTTATCAAATCCCATGCATAATTACCATTTTACTCCTTTCCCCTTAGATGCAATAACTTGACAATATGCCGATAATCCGCAACCCCATGAGAAGATAATCCTGCAACCCAATTGCAGGCGATGGGACTCTCCCACTTAGCCCGAAGCTACTCCTTGCACCACTCTAGACCCCACCGAAATCCTTCTAAATTCTTCTGTTGGCATTCCCTAAATACTCAAGTTCCCTAGCATCATTCATATATTCGGCCTCCCACCGAATAACCACTAGAATTCCTTGCAGAAACTTGCCAACTACACGACCGCTAACCTGCCTACGAGAGATAACCCACATGTGGAAATTACCAACTGACACCTTCCAACGACGATGTACTGCACACTCTTTACAACATCAATACCCCATCCTAAGCATGTTCTCACTCACCAACTTTACCATTCTGCCGCCCTTCATGGACATCTAATAAATGCGCTACAATATCTTCTAATTCACTACTATGCTGCCTCCCACTTTGGTTAACCTCATTCCTTTAAGCACTCCCTGACTTCCTTTTCTTACGCCTGGCCTTTTAGAAATTTAGCCGCCGCCTGACACTTCTCACATGTCTTCCTTCATCGTATGCTGCCCACTTCAACATCATTCTCTGTAGCTCTTAAACCAGCAGATCACCACGACTTCAAACTCTCTGAAGATCAGCTTTCTCGAGTTGCCTTCAGTAGAAATAACTATTCAATTCTGAACCACCACACACCACGATCTCTGACAACCGCTTCTTCAATACTACTTCACAACACTCTTACCCAATGCAGCCGAAGAACTATAACACCGGCGAACTTAACACATTCTATTCGATCAAAACAGCGATACCACATCACAGATGAAAACTCTACCTCGCCTGATAACACCAAGTCTTATTATTTTATCCCCCAGACTTGAACATTCATAGTCCAATTTCCCTTCCTCCGCCGGAACTAAAATACTGAAATCTCAAAAATACGCTCTAAGAAGACCTCACTTCAAGTCATTCATTACCCCGACATATGGGCAATCATTCTACCATCATATCAACACCACGCGATAACAAATCGTAAGCATCATACAAATCTGAGCATAGCCTCAAAGTTCTTAGAAACACAGCAACCGAGCTGAAACAACATAATATTCTTCTGCAGGGAAACAACAACAGCCCCAACCAACTACACATGGAAAATATCTCGCACCATATCCATAGCAACATTTCAATTCCTCAAATCCACGTTTCATAGCAAGCGCTTCGCGACGTATAAGATTGAGCAGGAAGAACATAGGCAAAAGCCACAAAGGAATCGAATCGCACGATGAGGAATCAAGAAGGGAGGTACTCCTAACAACCCTGTAGCCTCTCGAAGATAAGTACAGACGTCTTTGTACCGATCCGCAAAACCCTACTAGAATTGATCATGACTCGTGAAACCTAAGGGAACCTAGTGCTCTGATACCAAGTTGTCACGACCCAAAATCAATAAGGTCGTGATGGCGCCGGACACCACAGGCAAGACAATCATTAAATATTAAGTTAAATTTCTTGTTTTAGCAGTTTTGAAATCATTACCTTTCACTTTATTACATAATAATTGAATAAAATACGCTAAGTAAATACGTCAGTTTAATATTCCATTTTATAAAATACATCCCAAACACATCCCAGAACCCGGTGTCACAAGTGCATGAGAAAATTCTAAGAATTTCACAAATACTACAATTCTTGTCCGAAATACAAATTGGACAAGGAATTTAAAATGAAAATAAATACAGTATGAGGGAGACTCTGTCGACTGCGGGTCACCTCCGGATGATGCAGCTCACCTAAGTCTCCAAGCCGGCCACATCGCTGTGAAAGTACTTGTGCAATAAAAATGCACATCAAGTGTAGCATGAGTACGAAAATAACGTGTACTCAGTAAGTATCTCGCCTAACCTCAGAGAGGTAGTGACGAGAGGTCGAAGTTGACACTTGCTAGAGGTCAATTTAACATAATCGAGTGAGACACTAAGCATGAATATCATAGGCAATTTAATAAATATCATGGATAAGGAGTATCAGTTCTTCTTACATTACACCTCGTCATTTCAGTTGACAATTTATAGTTTCCAGGCCAATAAACATGTATAAATGACAGGAAAGTACGCAAAAATTATCATGCGCGAGATATGCCGAGGGTCGAACGGCGCGGACCAACAATAATAAAATGTGCACTGCCGAGGTTCGAACGGCTCGAACTATAGATGCATCTATCTGCCCCGCTCGCGAATCGATCATGCGACGCGGTTATATATAAATAACAAGGTCATCCTGCTCGCGAATCATACATGCGACTCAGGTACCCATAGTTACACATATTCACACAATAAACCACATTTTTATCAGAAAAATTAGCTATTCAATGAAGTGATAGAACTCTCCTTTTAATGAACATAAAAATAGTATTTAAAGCCTTTCTGGGGATTTGCTTGCAAATTTCAACAGGGTTTCAACATTATAGATTTATCCGAAACGCAATTATCCAAGGAAGAATCAATAATCCTTCTAGATGATTAAGAAAAGTAAACTCTATCCTTCTTAGCGATTTAATTACTAATTGATAGCATCCCATGATATTTTATTGACAAGGTCACAAGTACGACAAGTAAAGCATGCTAGTGGGACCTAGACTACCCGGACATGGCATAATAGTAGCTACGCACGGACTCCCATCACCTCGTGTGTACGTAGCCCCCGCAAGTAGTAGCACGTATTTAATTAATTCACCTATGGGGACAATTTTCCCTCTCAAAGTTAGAAAGGAGACTTACCTCGCTCCGAAATTTCATAACCGGCTTCCAAGCCCTTCCGACAACTCCAATTGATGCACAACGCCCCAAAACTATTCAAATAACGGGCAAACCAATAACAATTCACTCTAATACTTGTAATAATTCAAATTGTATAAGTTCCCAACCCCGCTCGAAAAGTTGGCCAAAATGCCCTCGAGCCCACATGCCCGGATTCCGAAATTTCTCAAGGATAAATTCTACCCATAGCTTTACTAACTCAATTATACAATTTACTCTAATTTTCATGCTCAAATTCATGGTAAAAGTCGAAAATCCAAATTCTAGGTCTTCCCAAAAAATCCCAAATTTATACTAATTTTACATATCTAAATCCATGTAAGATAACATATTTAACTCAAAAATAGGAAGAAATAACGTACCTAGTGTTGCTTGGTGAACATTCCTCCTTGAGCTCTCCAAAATCATCCAAGCCAAATGAAAGAAATGGGCCAAAACTCGTGTTTAAAACAATCTGCCCAGGCTTCATCGAGTTGTACTTTGCACTGTGCAGGTTGTACATCCTATTACAATTTTCCCTTGTTGTACACCTTCTGTTAAAACGCCCATAACTGCTTGTAGAAATATCCAAATGACAAACGGTTTGAAGTGTTAGAAACTAAACTCGAAGATATTTAATTTGATAGGTTTTAAACAATATAAATCTTTATATATTCCGAGATATGAGTTTCTAAAGACGGTTCCATGCATCAGAAAATTCTGTCGAAACTGCTCTACCAGCCATCTTCAATCGATCATAACTTTGCGATAAAATGTCCAAATCATGAATGGTTTAATTTTATGGAAACTAAACTGCAAGTAATACAACTTTTATATTTTGCATATTTTCATATTCCTTAAAGATTTCGAGATATAAGCTTCCAAATACAGCTCCGCGATTGCACTAGTTGCTGTCAAAACAGCTTTCTGCAGAAAAGTTCAGCAACTCTTTGGTCCGAAATTCATTTCGTTAACCTTCCGAACTCCACCCGAGGCCCTCGGGACCTTAACAAATTATACCAACATGTCCCAAAACATGATACGAACTCGCTCGAGGCCTCAAATCACATCAAACAACGTCGAAATCATGAATCACACTCCAATTCAAGCTTTATGAACTTTGAAAATTCAAACTTCTACATCCGATGCCGAAACCTATCAAATCACGTCCGATTGACCCCAATTTTTTCACACAAGTCATATTCTACCTTACAAACCTGCTCCAACTTTGGGAATTGGAATCCGACCCCGATATCAAAAAGTCAAACTACTCAAAAACCTTCAAATTTCTATCTTTAGCCAAATGACTTTAAAATGACCTACAGACCTCCGAATTCACTTCTAATCACGCTCCCAACTCCAGAATCACCATACGGAGCTATTCCCAAATTCGGAATACCAAACGGACCTCAATAACACCGAAATGCACTTCAACCCAGACTTGTGAAATTCCTTCTAAAATGCTAACTTCCACAATATACGCTGAAACGCTCCCGGGTTATCCAAAACCTGATCCGGACATACACCCCAGTCCAAAATTATCATACGAACCTGCTGGAATCTTCATATCCTGATTCTAAGGTCGTTTACTCTAAATTCCAGTCTCAGTCGATTCTGAAATGAGAATTTTCTTTCCAATTTGACTCTGAACTTCCCGAAACTAAATTCCGATCACACCTACAAGTCATAATACCTGAAACAAAGCTGCACATGACTTCAAATCGCTGAACGACGCTCTAGATCTCAAAACGACCGATCGGGTCATTACATAAATAACCTCTAACGTTGGCTTTCCTAGAAAGTGTGATGTTAGGTGCCATCACGGTCCCGACGGTGGAATATAGGGTCGTGACAAGTTGGTATCAGAGCACTAGGTTTCCTAGGTCTCATAATTCACGGACAAGCTTAGTAGAGTCTGGGGGATCAGTACAGAGACGTCTATACTTATCTCCGAGAGGCTATGAAGTTTAGGAACAAATTTCACTTTTATTCAACTTTGACGTGCGATTTTTTTTTCTCATTATTGATTGAACTCTCCTACTCTTATTCTCTCGCAGATGGTGAGAACGCTTACCGCTTCTTTAGCTGAGCAGCAGCTAGAGCCTCCAGTAGTAGCTCCTACGAAGGGCAGAGGTCGAGGTTGTGGTCGTGGCCGTGCCACAGGCCGAGATAGGGCATGTTCATGTGTGGTCACTATCGGGATTCTTGAGACCAGTGTAGACCTTCTACTCCTTGATATGGTGGATTTCAATGTTATATTAGGTATGGATTGGTTGTCACCATATCACACTATTTTGGATTTTCACGACAAGATAGTGACCTTAGCCTTGCCGGGGTTGTCTCGATTAGAGTGGAGGGAGACTCTTTGCCATTCTACCAGCAGGGTTATTTCTTATATGAAGGCTTGGCATATGGTAGAGAAGGGGTGTTTGGCCTATTTGTCTTATGTTCGTGATTCTAGTGTGGAGGTTCCTTCTATGGATTCTGTGCCTTTTGTTCGTAAGTTTACAGAGGCATTTTCGGCAGACCTGTCGAGGATGCCACCTGAAAGGGATATTGATTTTTGTATTGATTTGGATTTGGGAACTCAGCCCATTTCCATTCTTCCATACTAGATGACCCCGCCAGAGTTGAAAGAATTGAAAGAATAGTTGCATGATTTGCTTGATAAATGCTTCATTCGACCTAGCGTCTCGCCTGGGTGCACCAGTTTTGTTTATGAAGAAGAAGGATGGGTCTATCATGATGTGTATAGATTATCGGCAGTTGAACAAAGTCACCATCAAGAACAAATGTCCATTGCCAAGTAATGATGATTATTTGATCAGATTAAGGGTGCCAAGGTGATTTCGAAGATTGATTTGAGATATGGCTACCATCAGTTGAGTATTGGGGCATCTGGTGTCCCTAAGACAGCTTTTCGGATGCGGTATGGGCACTGTGAGTTTCTAGTGATATCCTTTGGGTTGACCAATTCCCCAGCATCATTTATGGATTTGATGAACCGAGTGTTCAAGCATTATTTGGATTCCTTTTTTATTGTGTTTATTGATGACATATTGATATACTCTCGTAGTCATGAGGAGCATGAGCAGTACCTTAGGATATTGCTCCAGACTCTGAGGGACAGCCAGTTGTATGAAAAATTTTCGAAGTGCGAGTTTTGGTTGGATTCAGTCTCTTTCTTGGGCCACGTTGTATCAGCAGAGAGCATTCAAGTAGATCCTAAGAAAATTAAGGCAGTCAAGAACTGTCCTAGACCCACTTCAGCCACGGAGACCAGGAGCTTCTTGGGTTTGGCGGGTTATTACTGTCGATTTCTGGAGGGGTTTTCATTTATAGCAGCCCCGTTGACCAAGTTGACCTAGAAGGGTTCCTCGTTCAGATGGTCGGACGAGTGTAAGGCGAGTTTTTAGAAGCTCAATACATCTTTGACTACAGCGTCGATGTTGGTGTTACCATCAGGTTCGGGATCTTACACGGTATATTGTGATGCCTCCCGTGTTTGGACCGGAGTAGTATTGCTATAGGAGGGCAGGGTGATTGCATATGCATCTTGTCAGTTGACGTTTCATGAGAAGAATTACCCTACCCATGATTTAGAGTACGCAGCAATTGTTCATGCGCTGAAGATTTTGAGGCACTATCTTTATGGCGTGTCGTGTGAGGTTTTCACGGATCATCGCAACCTTCAGTATTTGGTCAAGCAAAAGGATATCAATTTGAGGCAGAGGAGGTGGTTAGAGATATTGAAAGACTATGATATCACCATCTTGTACCATCCCGGGAATGCCAATTTGGTGTCCAACGCATTGAGTAGGAAGGCATTGAGTATGCGCAGCGATGCGTTCATTCCAGACGGTTAGAGGCCGCTAGCATCGGATGTTACGACTTTGACCAACCAGTTTGTGAGTTTTGGATATTTCAGAGCCTAGCCGTGTTCTATCTTGCACAGTCGCTCGGTCTTCCTTGTTTGAGCGTATTAGAGGTAGTATAATGACCCTCATTTGTTGGTCCTTAGGGACACAGTATGGCACGGTGGTGCCAAGAAGGTTACTCTTGGACATGATGGAGTCTTGAGGATGCTGATTCGCGTGTGTTTTCCTAATGTTGATGGGCTTCGTGAGTCAATTCTTGAGGAGGCTCAAAGTTCTCGATATTTTATTCACCCGAGCGCCGCCAAGATGTACCAGGACTTGCGGCAGCATTATTGGTGGAGGATAATGAAGAAGGATATAGTTTCTTATGTAGCTCAGTGCCTGAATTGTCAGCAGGTGAAGTATAAGAATCAGAGACTCCGGTGGTTTGCTTCAGCAGATAGAGATTCCTTAGTGAAAATGGGAGCGTATCACTATGGACTTTGTTGTTGGAATCCCACGGACTAAGAGAAGTTTGATGCCATTTGGGTCATTATGGATAGGCTGACTAAGTCAGCACACTTCATTACTGTGGTAGTTACCTATTCTTCGGAGCGGTTGGCAAAGATTTATATTCGTGAGATCATCCACCTTCACGGTGTGCCCATGTATATCATTTCTGATCGAGGTACACATTTCACCTTGCACTTTTGGAGGGAAGTACAACGTGAGTTGGGTACGCGGGTTGAGTTGAGCATAACATTCCATCCTCCGACGGACAGGCAATCCGAGCGTACTATTCAGATCTTGGAGGATATGCTCCGCGCTTGTGTTATAGACTTCAGAGGATCGTGGGATCAATTCTTTCCCCTTGCAGATTTTGCCTACAACAACAGCTACTAGTCTAGCATTCAGATGGCTCCTTATAAGGCATTATTTGGGAGACGATGTCGGTCACCAGCTGGATGGTTTGAGCCGGGGGAGGCTCTGTTGTTGGGTACTGATCTAGTACAGGAGGCCTTGGACAAGGTCAAGATTATACAGGATCGACTTCGCACAGCTCAGTCCAGGCAAAAGAGTTAGGCCGACCATAGAGTTCATGATGTGGTATTCATGGTCGGGAAGAGAGTGTTGATGCGTGTGTCACCCATGAAAAGTTTCATGAGGTTTGGGAAGAAGGTCAAGTTGAGCCCTAGATATATCGGGCCTTTTGAGATTCTCGAGAGAGTGGAAGAGGTGGCTTATAGGCTTGCGTTGCCCCCGGGGTTATCAGCAGTTCATCCAGTATTCCATGTGTCCATGCTCCGGAAGTATCATGGTGACCCCTCCCACGTGTTAGATTTCAGCTCTGTCCAGTTGGAAAAAGATTTGACTTATGAGGAGAAGCCGGTGGCTATCCTAGTCCGGCAGGTTTCGTCAGTTGGGATCAAAGAGTTATCCTTCAGTTCGAGTGTAGTGGAGAGGTCATCCCAGTAAGGCAGCTACTTGGGAGTCCGAGTCGGACATGCAGAGTAGATATCCCCACTTATTCACTAGTTCAGGTACTTTTCTATGTCCGTTCGAGGACGAACAATTGTTTTAGAGGTGGAGAATGTGATGACCTAAAAGATCATCTTATGTTTTAGAACTTGATTCTACACTCTTAAGCCTTAAAATTCTCTTTTTTACCCTCCTCAATTTGCGTGCGCAGTCCGGGCCTGTTTCTAGAAGGTTTTTATATTGAAAGTTGATAAAAATAAGAATTTTTGCCTTAAAAGTTGATTCGGGAAATTTTTGCCTTAAAAGTTGATTTGGGTTGACTTTGGTCAACGTTTTGAATAAATGGATCCGGACCTGTATTTGACGATCCCGCTGGGTTTGTATTTAAATATGGGATATGGGCATATGCCCGAAATCGAATTTCGAGGTCCCTAGCTCGAGATATGAATTTTTGTTCAAAATTAAAAGTCTGAAAATTAAATTATTTTAAGAATATATTAATGTTTGGAATATTTGATACCTGGCCCATATTTTGGTTGTTGAGCCCGGTATAGGTTTTATATAATAGTTATAACTTGTCTATGAAGTTTGGTAAGAAACGGAATCAGTTTGACGTGATTCGGACGCTCGGTTGTGAAAATAGAAATTCTAAAGCTTTATTGAAAATTTTATTTCATTTTATACTAAATTCGTAGTTCTAGGTGTTATTTTGGCGATTTGATCACATGAGCAAGTCTGTATGATGTTTTTAGAGTTGTGTGCATGTTTGGTTTGGAGCCCCAAAAGCTCAGGTGAGTTTCGAATAGGCTACGGGATGTTTAGACTTACAAAATTTGGTGTGTGTATGTTGTATTTGGTGTTTGGTGTGATGTGCTTCACGATCGCATAGTCATTCTTTCGATCGCTAAGGGGGGTCTGGGCTTGGGAGGACTTTACTCTATGCGAACGCGGATATTGGGTCGTGAATGCGCAGCTGTGGGGGGCCTTATTTGCGATCACGGCCTGTTCAACGTGAACGCGTAGCATTTGAGACCTGGGGGAGGGGGTCAGCCACTTTTCATTGCGAACGTGGGCAGGGGCGCGCTAATGCTAAGGCCAGGGGGTGGAGCCTTCGCGAGCGCGATAAGGGACTCCCGATCGCGTAAGTCTTTAGTAAGTAACTCTTCGCGATCGCGACAGTGTTCACGCGATCGCAATGAACACTGTCACCCAACTCTTAAAAATAGAATCAAAACGGGATTTTACCCATTTTTCACAAACACTCCATTAGAGTTCAGCCTAGGTGCGATTTTGAAGGGGGAAGTCAACACTAATTCATAGGTTTGTACCCTTTAACTCATTTCCTTTTATTTCCATCATCACCCATTAAATTTCTAGCCCTAAACTTTGTTTTTACATGGTAGAAATTAGGGATTTTGGAAGAATTGGGAGGTTTTTGCAAATTGAGGATTTAGACCTAAATTTGGGGTCGGATTCCGAAACTAATTATATATTCAGGCTCGAGGTGAATGAGTTAATAGGTTTTGGTCCTTACCTCGAGTTTTGACCAAGCGGGCCCGGGGTCAATTTTTGACTTTTGGGGGAAAAGCTTGGAAAACCTAAATTTGTGCATTGTAATTGATTTCTTTAGAAACATTTGATGTTATTAAGTTAATTATGGCTAGATAGGAGTGGTTTGGAGGTGGAATCTAGAGAAAAAGCGGTAATTGAGCAGTCAGTGGCCTGTGGATCGAGGTAAGTGTTGTGTCTAACCTTGACGTGAGGGATTAGGAATCCTTGACTTAATTGCTTTAATAAAAATTATGTGAGTGGCGTATATGTGAGGTGATGAGTAGTTGTGCGCCGCCAATTTATCTGTTTTGCCTGTTTCTTTCCGTTCTCTTTATATTGTTTCTTCCCTGTTTTAATTGTTACATGTCTACCTGTAATTCCATGCCTAATTGCTACTTGTTAGATATTGTGTTCCCCTTGTTGAAGATATTTGGTATCCCATAGATTCATTGTGTCCTCAAGACTTGCTTAAGCTTTTCCTATCGGTATTTTTGTGATATTGTGGTTTGGTCTCGCTGAGTAATATTATTTGTGTAGTTTTTATTGAGTATAAGGTTTCCAATTGCCTTGTTTTGAAGTTTATGTCTTGATAAGGGTCTTGTGTTAATTTTGTGAAACTTCTATACTTCCTTTGTAATTGATATGAATATGGTGGGATTGGGTTGCACGTCACAACAGGTGGAATAAGGGTGAAATATTGAGGAGGAATAAGGGTGAATTGATATTGAACGGTGGGATCGGGTTGCACGCCGCAACAGGAGTAATGAGGATGGAATGTGGTAATTTAAGGGTGAATTGTGATTGTGTTTATTATGATATGGTGGATCAGGTTGCGCGCCGCAACATTTTACCTATATTTTTGTTTTTTATGATATTAAGAAGAAATAAGGGTGGATTGTGATATGTACGGTGGGATCGGGTTGTGCGCCGCAACACTTTATGTGTTTATGTTCTTTCTTCGACTGTCTAAGTGGTCCGAATTTTTCGTTTCACTTAGGGATTGGTTATAGCTGAATACTGAAGAGATATGTTGGGTTCTGTATTTATTCCTTGAGAGTTACTGCTTTTACATTATGTGATGACCCAAAAGGTCATCTTATGTAAATTTAATTATGACTGTGTTCTGAGTCCCCGAAAGCCTCCGTCAATCTCACCTCGATGTGCATGCGAAGCACGGGCGCGTAGCCGGGAAGCCTTTATGTAGAAACTTGATAAAGAGTTGAATTTATAATAATTAATTGAATAAAGTTGACTTTGGTCAACATTTTTGGTAAACGAACCCAAATCCATGATCTGACGGTCCCGGAAGGTCCGTAGAAAAATGTGGGACTTGGGTGTGTGCTTGAAATCGAATTCCGAGGACCCAAGTCCGAGAAATAAATTTTTAAAGAAAATTGTTTTCTGAAAATAATAAAGGCTTATGAAAATGAACCTTGATGTGAAACCTGTGCTGCCGGGCCCGTATTATGGATCCGGAGCCCGAAACAGGTTCAATATGTGTTATTTAAGTTATCTGTGAAATTTGGTAAGAAACGGACTTGGTTTGACGGGTTTCGGATCGAAATAGGAAATTTAGAGTTAGTGAAGTTTTGAGGATTTTCATAGAACTTGAAATTTGGTTTGGAATGTGATTTTATGCTACCGAGGTCCGAATGCAATTTCAAAACCGGAAATAGTTCCGTTATGTCATTTATGACTTGTCTGCAAGATTTGAAGTCATTCCGAGTAGTATAGACATGTTCGGCGCATTGAAGTGAATTCTAGAATTTCTTAAGTTCTTAAGTTGATTCAATTTGGTTTTGGGGTTGGATTTTGAGTTTTGTTGTTGTTTTTCATGTTCCGGAAGTTCGAGCGAGTGCGTATCATGAATACAGACTTGTTGGCGTCTTTGAACGGAGTCCCGAGGGGTTCGGGTGAGTTTCGGACCCCTCGGAGTTAATTCCAAAACACCAGAATTTTCTTGTCTGGTTTTCTTCATTGAGTTTGCAGGCAATCAGCTGCGATCGCACAAGAGGTTTGACCTGGGGTGGTAAAATGACATGTGCGATCGCACAGGTCTATCCGCGATCACACAGGGTATGCTTTGACTGGGCCCTTTTTGTTCTCCGCGATCGCACAAAGCTGCCTACCCCCCCACCCCCTGCCTGCTACTCTCTGCGATCGCCAGCCTTCAGCTGCGATCGCACTATGCTTCTTGAGGGTCCTGGGCAATTTCCCTGTGCGAACGCACTGGCCCTGCTGCGATCGCATAGTACAAGCAGCTGGGCAGTGTATTTTAATACGGGACCCAACCCATTTTTCCTCCATTTTCATATTCCTCCTCAAGGTTTTGAGAGCATTTCAAGAGGGTGTTCCACCATTGTCATCAAGGTAAGTTAATTCCTTAGTTTTCATGATTTTAACATCAATTCCTAATGAAATTCCCTTCTAATTATCCTAAAAATTCATAGAAATTGATAGAAGTTTAGGGATTTTGGGAAATTATGAATTACTAATTTTTGCCATGAATTCTAGCAAGGACTTGCATAATTATGATCCTTAGACTCCGTGTAATTGATTCCTTCAAGAACTTTCGAAATCCGAACGTATGGGCCCAGGGTTGAAATTCCAAAAACCTTCAAGAATGCTTAATTTTAGGATTTCTTGTTAATTCTCCTTCTTGGAACTGAAATTGAATCAAAGTATACTATGTTTGGCTAGTTGTGAGCCGTCGAGAGTAGATTTCGTAGATTCGGGCGCATCCTTGATCCGAGGGGTGATATCGGTGAGTCTGCTTTCTAACCTTGTAAGAGGGAACTGTCCCCATAGGTATTCTATGTGTTGTATGTAATTGTTTTGGGGGCTACATGCGTACCACGTGATGAGAGTCTGTACGTAGCGACTACATGTGTTATGTCCGGATAGTTTAGGACCACAGCATGCCTCGTATTCTGCCTTGAAATGACTTCTATGTTATAATTTCTTGATCGATATATCATTGTTATCCCTGAGTATTTCATTGATTAAATATTTAGAAATATTTGATAAGTGAAGTAGACTTGATGTTTGTGTGCGCATGTTGTCGCTTTTCCATTTACATCCCGCGAGCGATATGTAAATCTTCCTTCACTCTTAGGGGAGCGGGTCGTACGCCACGGCGGATTTTATAGTGCGCTCTTGGTACGGGCCGGTCGATCCCCAGCTGTGCACCAGGATTTAATTAAGAATGCACTCTTGGTATGGGTCGGTCGATCCCCGGCAGTGCATGGATGAATTTACACTATGGTATGATTACATTGATAGACGCACTCTCGGTACGGGTTGGTCGATCTCGGCAGTTTGTAGGCAAGATTATTGTTAAGCATGCACTTTTGGTACGGGCCGGTCGATCCCCGGCAGTGCGTAGGCATGATTATTGGTAGGCATGCACTCTTGGTACGGGCCGGTCGATCCCCGGCAGTGCATAGCTATTCTTCCTTATGACTTCAGCATGTTGTCTTATCCTTGTGTGCGCATGACTATTTGGTGTTGTTTCCTGATTTATGATTTAAGGCAGTATTGGGAAGAAGAGAAAGTGGAAATTGTCATTTGCTTTCAGTACTTACCTGAAAACCTTGTGTTTACTTCATTGTGATATATTGCTTACATGTCTATTGTTTTCCTTATATTCTGCTTTATGTTAACTGTTGGACCTTAGTGAGTATCGAGCCGACCTCTCGTCACTACTTCTTCGAGATTAGACGGGATACTCACTGGGTACATATTCATTTATGTACTCATGCTGCACTTTCTTTTCTTTTCTGTACTTGACTGTACAGGTCCGGAGGCTGGTACGTCTGATTATCACGTCGGTGCTAGATATTGATAGTGTGGTCATACTTCACGGTGAGCTGCTTTCCCGGCGACTTCCTAGCAGCACCCTGGAGTTTCTTTTGTTATATTCTCTGTCTATTTCATTCAGACTGAGACTCTATGTATATTGTAGTCATTGTATATTCAGTAGTTGCCTGTGACACTAGTTCCTGGCACACACGCAGTTTGTATTTTGGGTTTGTACTGTGTATCTATATATGTGTTTCGATTTGGCCCTATGCCTTCATATTTTTATGGTGTTTATGTATTATCATGCTAGCATTATGTTAATTGTTTAAAATTGGTAATTTCCGACATGTTTAGATCAGTTGGGCAAGGGGATATCATCTAGTATTTTCTATATTGGCTTGCCTAACCCCGTTGTTGGGCGTCATCGCAACCCGAATTAGGATTTGGGCCGTGACACATTATTCCGCTTTCTCTTCTATCTTATTGTTCACTATATGCAACTTATATTGTGAGTGTCCCGTTGTAGCCTCGTCACTCCTTCGTCGAAGTTAGGCTAGGCACTTACCAGTACTCGGTTGTAATGATACTGCACTCTACACTTTTTGTGCAGATTTTAGAGCAGGTAGTGGCCGATCGAGAGGTTGGTTGCAGATTATACAGCTAGGAGGTAGTCTTGCTGGCATCCGCAGTCCCTGGCATCCCCGTCAACACTTCTATAACTATTGTTTTACTTTATTTCCCAAACAGTTGTAATTTCTTTCGAACAAATATTTGTAGAAAATCTCAGTGTGTTCGTGAATTGTGACTCTGGATTCTGGGTAGAAGTGGTATGTAAATGAAATTGATATCTATACAGCTTTACGTTTGTTTTGCTTGTTTACTGGTAATCACTAAAAATGGAAAGAATTGGCTAAATAACCTCTAACGTTGGCTTTCCTGGAAAGTGTGATGTTAGGCGCCATCACGGTCCCGATGGTGGGAATCTCGGGTCGTGACAGCTCTAATATTATTTTTCAAATAATCAGAATTTTCTAGGAGGATAAGTGCTAGCTTCCGGTGGCGGAGCCACTTTTATCAAAGGGGTATGAATTGACACCTTTTCGTTGGAAAATTACACAGTATAACTATAGATATTTTTGTATACCTTCTATATGTTAATTTCCTTTTAATACTCATTCATGTTTTTACCTTTTTAAAATTTTGATATTTCTTAGTAAAAATCCTGGCTTCCCAAAGTCTATCCTATTTTAAAAAAACACGACTTAAGATCTTCTAGGAGTCCTATTCATAGTCATCTTCCTATATGTTCCAAGGATTCCACATGCTTTGGGACTTTAGTCTCTGACTGAATTATCCATATCTTCTTGAGCGACGGCCCTTATCACTTACAGTAGCCATCTCCAACCAAACTCGGACCTGGGTAACTTTGAAATAAAGTTATTGTCTTGTACAGATATACAAGTATCACTCAGGAGGAGCTGATTCTTTCTCCTGAGAAACTGGTTCTTCCGAATATTTAAGTCGCTACATTGAGGACCTTGTTCTTTGAATAGTTAGTCATACTTTTTTAATCATCAAAACTTCAATATTCAAAAACTTTTCTCTTTTGATGATGACAAACTTTGTTTACAGCAGAACCAGATAATCACAACAAGCACTATTGGCAGACATATATGTTCACGACATCTTCCAACCTTATCTTCCCCCTTTTAGCATCATAGAAAACACACAAAATAAATGTTAGACAATAAGCACCGATAATGTAAGATTCAAGACCAAACAAGTGGCACACCCAAGCTTATGAAAGGGCAAATAAACTAGGCTCATGATCCAATATAGTACAAAGCAGTAAGGCAGATCAATAAGAGATATGAAGTAGTGCCAAAAGAAGCCTGGGCCTTATCTTTATCATTAGAACAAAAGAAACTAAGCATATTGCAAACTACTCTGAGTAAGTCAAAAGGAACAAGATAAGGCATCACTAGACTAGCAAAAGAACTAAGGACACTGGGAAGGAATAAGTTCAAGGGTGAGAAGCAGATGGGGTCAAAGCTTTCACAAGGGTGGCAATTTGTTGAGCATGGGCCTCCTTGTCTCTTCCGAGCTCTTCCCTGAGTTTCTTTGTTTCCTTTCTCAACTCATTATTGTCTTCACGAAGCTTGGAATTCTCTTCAACAGCCAACTCCAACCTCTTGTTGAGTTCTGCAAACCTACTACTCCTAGGAAGAATGGCAGATCTTATGGGTCCTCTAGCCTTGTTCTCCTCATAGCCATACTGCTTGAAGGTAACAGCATCCAAAACGTCATTCTGGTTTCCAAACCTAAGCTCAGGTAAGGCAATGTTGAGCTTGTCAAACAATTCAGTCAACATGAAACCATATGGTGTAACATGTTTTGGTTTGAAAGTATCAGCAGATCTTGCCATGTGTTGAATCATCATGCTAGGAATATTGATAGGTCAGCCAGTTCCAAGCAGCTCCATCACATCCATGTCCAGCAAAGTAGCTTCATGCCTTCTCTTATACCTCTTAAAAATGCAAGAGTTGACAAAATGAAACAGTAACTTGTGGAAAGAAGTCATATCAGTCTTGTACACTTTCTTGGGAGCATCTAGTTAAAACTTTCAGAGAACTTGCTGGTGACAAAAATGCCAGTTTCAATATCATTATTTATGGCTGGCCACTTCTTCTTTAAGTAATTGTCAAAACCCAAAGAAGGGGCATCCAGAAGCATCCTCAGCTCCACAACATCAAGCTTCGTGTCAAAGCCCCTTATCTTACTCTCGACTACATTCCCATCAAATGTGAAATTTGTATAGAACTCCACCACAGCAAGAACACATACTGGGGGGAAAGCTTTGACAAATATGTGCTTCCACTCATGTAGCTCAAGTTTTTCAACCAGTTGAGCCATCCCCTTCTCATCAGTGTTCGTAAGAATCTTCCCATTTAGCACTTTTCTGTTCCTGACCTCCGTGAGTTGATCAACTACAACTAGCAGATTCTTTCTTGTATTTCCCCAACTGGCCCTTGCATAAGAGATACCAGGTTTGGTGACTTTGGAGCCCTTTTTCTTTGGTGAAGACTTTGCTGGCAAGGTAGAGTCAGATTCATCTTCTCCATCCACCTCAACAACATGTTCCACAATTGAAATATTCTTCATTGGATTCTTTGCACTTCTGGACTTCTTAATGATTTGTGTATCAACAACCTTTCTTTTACTCTATGTGAGGGGAGTTATATCAGGAGGAACCAGTCGTTTCCTTGTTGAGACTGTTGACTTTGCAGCTTTCACAATGGACTTCCTGGACTTCATCCCTACCTAAGATAATGGCATATCATCTTTGTCACTGCTAACTTCTTCATCTCCAGTAAAAGGAGTTAACATAGACCTAGGTTCTTGAGCCCTTGTCTCTTCATCAATTTCTTCTAAAGGGCCTATAACAGTGTTTCCAATTTTCATGGAACCTTCATATTCCTCACTCACAATCCTCTCATGTACCTTTTCTTGATCATCACCCTCACTTTCAGAAACCTCCTCTTCTTAACTCTGATTTTCTTCTTCTGCAGAATTATTAGCATGTTCACCTATCTTATCCCCTATATCACTCTCCTTCTCATCTCCAGATACTCCCTCATTCTCACTCTTTCCTTCTTCATTGGCTATGCTTTGAGCATCATGTTCCTCGTGATTGTTCACAACTTCTTCTTCTTTTTCACCTTCATCGTCTTCCTCATCTTCAGTCCAACTAAAATCAAGGCTATCATAAACCTCCTTTTGCACCGATTCTTTACGTCCTTCCCCCTCAACCACAGGCTCTACAGTCTTTGGTTCTACCTCCTTTCCAATATCTCGTGCACCCTTTTCTACAGTAAATATCTCCACTAGTGGCTTCTCACTCGTGGTTGGGAGAGTATCTAGGGGTGTAGCATATATAGTAGACACCAAAACTTCTATTTTGGAAGTAGGATATTAATCCTGATCAGCAGTGACTGGCACTGATTCTCCTTAAATCACAGATTCCTTGACTATAGTGTCACCCTGCGTAGCAGCATCAGGCACTTTCTTGACAGATGTTTTTGGAGTTGCTTTGACCTTTGTTGACTTAGAGGTATTTTTGCAAGAAGTTCAAGTACATGGGTAGTTGTTTTTGAAGGAGGGGGTACAGTGGAGGTGGGAATGATATGAACATCATGAACAATAGGAACAAGGGGTGAGGATGTAGGTATAGTGGAGGATATCGAAGGCGTTGGGTGTGGGTTCTCTTGAAGGCTTGGTGGGCTTCAAGATTTTAGGTTTTGCTTCAGCCTTGGTTGATGATTTAGCGTTAGAGGGTGTTTTACTGGCTTTAGGCATGGTGATCAGATTAGAGACTCGAATAAGAGAAAGAAAGGGTTAGTTCTTGATAATTGCTTTCTATTCTTGCTTAGGGTTTGAGAGAAATAGTGAGGTTAGAGAAGCTAATCATAGGAGACTTTTAAAGGCGTTACTCCTGATTTGAGTGGTCGAGAGAAGGTTACCGAATTTTAGTTCTAACGGAACTCTTATAACAGTTACTTTGACTGTAAGTATTTCAGGAGTAATTGATCTCTAATTGCACGAGGATTCCCCCTTAATCTTTGACTAGAAGACGATTAGAAGTGATACCAGTGGAATTAAATGTCTGAGTAGAGCTATAATATTAGAATACAAAGTCCTAGTGCCTTAAGACAGTATGGCACGTACCTGAGTCAAAGAACCAACTCTTTAGCAGCTCCTTATTCGTTTGTGCAATAAAGCTTCAACACTTCATAGTATCATGCAACAAAGTTATCAACCAGATTTTCTAAGCAAGTGTGTGAGCTTAATACAAGAACAAAGCTTAATCAAACACATTGCAGTTAATTATCTACATCTTATTATGCCTTTTCTAGCCAATCACAGGGGTTCAGCTTAGTGGGAGGCGTTGATTAGATCTAGCTCTAGTCTATTCCGTTCAAAGTGATCCCTACACAGAGATTTAGTAAAAATATCAGCAATTTGATCTCCAGTTTAACAAAATTTAATTGAGATATTCCCCTTTAAAATATTGTCTCTAAGAAAGTGATGTCTAATGCCAATGTGCTTGGTTCTCTTGTGCTGACATGGATTTTTAGCAATGTTTATGGCATTGGTGTTATCACAGAAAAATGGGAACACAATCAACCAATATACCATAGTCCCTTAGATGTTGTCTTATCTATAGTAACTGAGCATAAAAAGATATTGCTGCCACATATTCAGCCTCAGCTGTAGATAAGGCCACTGAGTTTTGCTTCTTGGTTCCCCAATACACCAGGCAAGAACCTAGAAAATGAGTTGTTCCTGAAGTGCTTTTCATGTTAGCATGAAAACATGCATAGTCAGCATAAAACATAACCAACTAGATCAAAGATATACCCTCTTGGATACCATAGACAGAGGTCACGGGTCCCCTTGAGATATGTTAGTATCCTTTTGATAGCCTTTAGGTGAGATTCCTTGGGATTTGCCTAAAATCTCCCACACTAAACACTATATGAGGCATGCTTGCTGCGAGGTACAACAATGACCCAATCATGCCTCTATAGTTTATGTTCCCCACTTTTCCCTTCTTCATCAAGGTCCAGCTAGGGGTGGGCATATATCGGGTAAAACTGATAACCCGAACCGTTAATTCTTTATTGGGTTATTGGGTTAACGGTTCGGTAACGGGTTAAAAATTAATTATTGGGTTATCGGTTCGGGCTCGGTTTGTAATTCTGTTATTGGGTAAAAACCGATAACCCAATAAGAATGAATAAATTTACTAATTTACCCTTAAGTATATACATACTATACTATGGTTTTATTTTCATAATTCCTCTTCAGTTTTCATATTCTCAATTTTTTCCGCCGCACCCCTACTTACCTTAGTTCTCCGCCAGTCTGCCTCACCAGTCACCACGGCTCACGCCCTCACCGTCAAGACTCAGGCCGACACTCGTCATTCGCATCGTGTAAGTTTTGGCTCAGGATTTTTCTTTTTGCTTCTTGTGCATTGTTTTGATTTTTTCTTACTCTTGTTCTTCTCTCATGTTTGGCTTTTTATGTTGATGATAAGGCTGGCAGGTGGGTCGGGCCTGACCCGGGACCGAACCGGGCACACGGCCCATGTGGACTTGTGGGCTAAACGGGTCGTCCCGTGGCGGGTCTGGTCTTGGCGGGCTTCAGAGACCATATGGGCCGGGCCTTAGGATTGGAACTATGAGCCCGAGCCCGTTTAGCCCGGGATCGGCATGTGGGCCAGGGCCGGTTATATCGGGCCATACGGGCCCAACGGTCAGAAAATTAAAAAAAAAAATTATTTAAAAAATGGCCAACGGTCAGAATTTTAAAATCTAGCCATTGGCCCCTTAAATAAGTCGTTTGGCATTTGTAAAAATAGCCATTTGGCCCTCAAACTTTGTTTTAACCCCAAATTTTTTATAATTACACTTTTTCCCTCTTCTCAACTATAAATACCCCCTCATTCTTTCATTTTTACTCACAAAATCATCAATCTCTCTCTAATTTTCTTCTATAATTGCTTACTTTATTATTGCAATTTGTGAAAAATTGTGAAGTTGGTGAATTGAAGTATTCAAGTCTTCAACATTATACAATTTTCAAGAAGTTGTTCGTCAATCTGGTAAACTCGTTCCAACTCTTAAGTTTTAATATTATAGTTTTGTTTGTTTAATTTTTTTTCCTTATAATTAATATGGACTTTTCTTTGAAAAAACTGTTTGGTGGTAAGGAAAAATCTAAAATTGGTGAATCTAGTAGGCAAGCTACTACTACTCCCCCGGCCCCGGCTCCCCGACCAAGACCTATTACCCGTCCTCCTCCACCTGTTCTTCTTGATAGTGATAACCCTTATTTTCAATTTATCGATAGTCAATTTATACATGATCTTACACCATGTTCACAATTAAATGAGGAATAAATGAATGTTCTTTATGGTAATCCAACTATCTATAAAAATGATGAGGAAAATATTGATTTAGATGAAACGCAACCGGATTTAGATGATACACCTACTAGTCCTGTTGCTAACCAAACTGATAATAATCTAAATGATGCCCTAGCTGACTCTCCTGTAGTAAACCCTACTTTTAATAGAAAACCTTCTAAACGGAGCGAAACATCTCTTGTTTGGCACTTTTTTACTCAACTAAGAGATCAAAATAAGGCTAAGTGTAAAACTTGTGGGCTCTTGATGGCTCATAAATTTACTGGAGAACGTGGAGGTATGGGTAGTTTGACTAGACGCATAATGAAACACCCTAATGATAAAGTTATATATCTTCAAATGAAATCTAGGCAAGAGGGGACAAGTGTAGGTACTCAGGTTAACTCTAGTACCGGGTCAAATCTAGTTCAATCGGGAATTAACATTGTTACTGGTGGCATTTTATATTACGATCCAAATAAAGATCGTGAAGAATTGGCAAAAATGGTTACTGTTATGTGCTTACCATATAGTTTTCCCTCTAACCCTCACTTTGTCCATTATATTAGAAGAATTTTTAAGCATACTTATAAAGGATGGCCTCGCACAACCGTAAAGGCTGATATTTATAAATATAAACATGAATATGAACAATATTTGCGCTCATATTAGTAATCGATTTTCTATTACTACTGATATTGGTAAGAGTGGTAATAACTGTGATTATCTTACTGTTACCACTCATTGGATTGATGATGGATGGATAATGCAAAAGCGCATTATTGCTTATAGAATTATTACTTCAAGTCACACAGATAAGTTTATTGCTAAGACAGTTGCAGATATTTGTAGATATTTTTGCATTAGAGATAAAATAATGGAAGTTTCAATGGATAATGCTTCTAGTAACACTAATGCTATAGTCTTTCTTACAACTACACTAAGTCCTGCATTTAGTAATATTTTCCATGTTAGATGTATTTGTCATATTTACCATTTAATCGTCGGTGATGGTCTGAAAACTTTAAATGTTGAAATTGCAAAGGTTAAATTCGCTCTTCATTGGCTTTTTTATGCAAACCGTAGAAGTAGAGTTGGAGAATATTATAAAAAATGTGATGAATTTGGCCTTAGAGAAAGAAAGATTTCTAAACCTTGTCCGACTAGATGGAATTACTTGTATGAAAGATTAGTTGTTGCATATGAATTAAGAAACCCAATAAGCGCAACGTATAATGCTCGTGTTGGTGATGATGATGATGATAACCTTACATATCAAGACCAAATGTTCCAACTCCTACCTCGTCTAGTTCGCAATCATCTAAAAGAACTGCGGGACTAAAAGCACTTAGTTCTTGGACAGGGTTCAGGGGTTCTCAAGGTGATAATATTGGTGATAGTTCACAACTAAATGAGCTTCAAGTTTATTTGTCGCAGGGACTTGAATCAGAGAATCCCGACGGCACCTTCAATGTTTTGGAATGGTGGAAGGACAAAGAAAAACACTTTCCGGTTCTTTCAAGGATGGCTCGAGATATTTTAAGTATTCAAGCTTCAACAGTGGCATCAGAGAGCGCTTTCAGTCAAGCGAGACTTCAAATCGGTGATCATAGAGAGTCTACGAGGGAGAGCTTGGAAAAATCAGTACTCTTTAGAGATTGGATCCGTTCAGAAAGAAGAAATTTTGGACTTGCTGAATCACAACCGGAGATAGACGAAGCTTATGAAGAAATGCTATTAGAACTTGCGGAGGATGTTGCTTTGCCCGGAAGCGGTGATGAACAAGCTTCTTTTCTGCAACCACCAACGGAAATTCCTCCGAACCTTGAAGGATTTATGAAATTTGTTAGAGATAATATGTAGATTAATATGTAACCTGTATTTTGGCACATCTTGATTAGTTGTTTTTCCTTTTAATGGTGGTATTAGTACCTTGTTGTGCTCATTCCATTGGGGGAGGAAGACTAAGAAAGATATTGTCATTTTTTTAAATGTCTTATTAATAAAAATTATAGGGCATTTTCTTGAATATTTGTTTATATTTATTTTTTTTGTGTTTAAACTTTAATTACAAGATATAATTCATAGTTATATAATATACTTTTCAATAAATTGCCTTAGATAATATAATATAATTACATTAAAAAATTATTTAAAATAGCCAATGGCTATAATTTCAAAAACTAGCCGTTTGGCTTTTCCAAAAAATAGCCATTTGGCTCCCAAACTTTGTTTTAACTCCAAACTTTTTATAATTATACTTTTTCCCTATTCTCAACTATAAATATCCCCTCATTCTTTCATTTTTACTCACAAAATCATCAATCTCTCTCATTTCTCAAACTCAAATTCTCAATTCAAGGTAAATCATCCCCGGTGATTCTAGAGTTACCCCATTTGTTCGGGAACACTATAATGTGGTAGAAGAAATGAAGAAATTTACACGGTAACGTGAAGGTACTGTGGTTGAATCTACACTCAGCGTGCAAAGTTGGAGGGCACAGGCCCTTTAAGGAGGCATACAATAAAGTATTGTCAAGCGCGTCCTTAAGACATTCGTATTTAAGATTTTAAATTTATTTCAAACTTGTGTTATTTTAAAAAATAATTAGACGTATTATGCTTAATGTTGTAGTTTGTTAAATTAATTTGAAGTATTATTAATTTATTATGCAATGTTAGTGCAAGTTTGAATATCTCTTTCCTATTTTTTGTGTTTAAATTTGAATTAAAATATTTATGTCACAAGATTTACAAGAAATTTTCTTAGATAAAAAAATTTATAAAAAAATAGCCTGGATCGTTAAGGGCTCGTTTAGGCCCG
Source organism: Nicotiana undulata (assembly GCA_005239495.1). Taxonomy (NCBI): domain Eukaryota; kingdom Viridiplantae; phylum Streptophyta; class Magnoliopsida; order Solanales; family Solanaceae; genus Nicotiana; species Nicotiana undulata. The sequence goes on along the minus strand of ML295455.1, from coordinate 47,211 downwards.
TGGGCCCGCCCCACTTAGCCCGGGCCCATGTGGGCTTAGGCCCACAGTGGGCCGGTTCCACACATTAGGACCGTTTGGCCCGGGCCCGCCTGACCCAAGCCCGCCAGAACCCAGACCCGTTTAGCACAGCCCATTTGGCCCGGGCTCGGCCCAGATTACAGCACTAGCTGATGATTTTTTTTTTCTTTGAAAAAATTAAAAGTCCGGTACTCACCGTCAATTCTATTTTTTTCTTTGAAAAAGTTTTGTACTGTTTTCGATTTGTAATCTGGTGGCTTCCGTTTTCTGTTTCTGGAATGTTGTTGCTTGTCGAGTGTGTTTTGTCTTCGAGAATCTTAATGGAAGTTGAAAAAAAGTAGATTTGTTGTAATCTTAAAATAAACCTTTCAGTTGTTATGATCTACTGTACACAAACATACTTATTACTGTTTGCATAAGATATATCTCCTCTGGTTTGCGACTATATCCAACTATTCTTTTGCTTAAATATGTCCTCACAAATAAATAAAATAAGTACAAAGACCTTGTAACATAGATGACAGATGATTTAGTTGCTCAGCTAGTGTGTATGTGTGTGTGTTGCTATTGTTGCCTCGCTGCTTGATTCCTTTTAAATTTAAACTCACAGTGACACAAACGGATGGCTGAAAATATCATGATTGATAAGGTAATTGGTGAAAGTGGAGCTTCTAATTCAAATGCGACATCACAATCTCAATCAGTTCAATTAGATTCCCCATTCTTGCTGAGATGGCTCGGGAACATAAAAAATTTCTCTAGGAAGGAAAACTCTCATAACCTAACTCCTTAAAGTTCCCTCCACCACCCAAGATAAGTTCTAATGGTGATTCTAAGTTTATTTCAATTCCCCAAAATCTTATCAACATGGGTAAATCCTCCATATCATTAGATATTCGATTTGGACATCGTTGTTAAGAGAAGGAACCCTAGAACTCGAATTCAAGGGGATTGAACTTCAAAAAGGTAATGTCTTCACCCTCTAATTGATTCTAGCATTGGATTAATGATTATAGACTCTAGTTCATGAGATATGAATTGATGGGTTTGATAGAAAAGCATGAGCGACTATAGGTTTGGGTTGTTGATTATTGATTATTGGTTAAGGGTGTTGTTTACCTTATGGGTGATAAGGAATAATGTAGATTATAACTATTTGAGACTCTAGAATTTATCTAGGAGCAAAAGAATGGGTATTGGGTATAGAAACACCATTAATAAGGGCTATGAAGCTTTATGCCACCAAGTGTTTGATAAAATGCCTAAACGACCAAAACATGGCTATTGTTGCTAATATGGAATCTCTTTGACTTGCATTGATATAGATTAAAGTTGAAAGAGTTGGAAAACATTATATTACGCTCAAGAGCAGGAAGTTAAGGTATGTGAGGAAAAATCTCTATGTTTGGGAATGTTATTCATTCTCCCTACAATACGTTTCTTTTACGACGTTACTAATTGCCTCAGAAACATAGTTTAGCCTAGTTCCTTGAATAGTTGTAGAACTTCTCTTCTCTAGCTTCACAACTTGTTCAGGACTTTCATTCTTAACGTTGTGAGATCAGTTCGTATTCAATATAGACTCGGGTTTGATGTCCCTGAGTCTTAGTATAGCTTACTCAGCATGTCATAAACAGTTGAAGTTTCAATTTTCATAATCAGTTGATGAATTCATGTCTCAGTCTAGCTCTATTCAGTATTCAAGTATCATGTAACTCAATTTGGTTCAGTATTTCAGCATCATGTATTTCAGTATCATTTACTTCAGTATGATTCTCAGTTCCTGAATGTTTAACACTTGTATTTAGGCCTGAGGCCGTAGTTTATATGCTTTATGCATACTTGGGCCTGAGGCCGTAGTTTATGCGTTATGCATGTTTGGTCCTGAGGCCGTAGTTTATGCTTTATGCATTTTTTGACGTGAGGCCGTAGTTATGTATACGTATACTTGGGCCTGAGGCCGTAGCTTGTGCACATATATATTAGGCCTGAGGCCGTAGCTTATTCAGATAAACAGGTTGTTCATCATTCAGAAGAGGGAATATTCATATCCTTACTTCCTTTCAGTTCAATTATCAATTATAAGTTCAGTTATCAGTTATCAGTTATCAGTTCAGTTATCAGTAATCAGTCCAGATATCAGCTATCAATTTAGTTACAGTTATTAGTTATCATTTCATTTATCAGTTATCATTTCAGTTATCAATTTTCAACTCTCAGTTATCAGCTTAGTTTCAGAGTCAGCATTTATAATTCTTTCTTTCAGTTGCTTTACATACCAGTACAATTCAAATGTACTAACGTCCCTTTTTGCCCGGGGCCTGCATCTCACGATGTAGGTAATGCTTTACAGGTTGACGATTCAGAGCGCTAGGATTCTCGTACCAGCTATTTGGTGATCCCTAGTTCTCTCGGGGCATTATCATTACCTTATAGTCTTCAGTATTTTTAGACAGTTAGTATTTTGAGTACTTTATTAGAGGCTTCATAGACTAGAGTAATAGTTAGACAGAGTCGCAGGCTTTTCATATTAATCCATGTTGGCTATAAATATATTTCAGAATTGTATTAGTATTTCCGCACTTTGATTTATAACATTTATACTTTCAGTATATCAGGATGTGTTAGTTTATCTCCCGCATTCAGTATGTTATGATATCACATATTGATTCAGCCAGCCAGTTTGTTCGCTCGGTCACATGTAGTTAGGCACCGAGTGTCGTGTTACGTCCAGGACCAGGTTCGGGGCGTGACACAAATACCATTGATTATTCACAACTCACTCACTTACTATAACATAGAGGTCAATGACATTACCTTTCCTTCATGAATTAAGTGCCCTCACACAACAAAAGAGAGTAGTTCCACATACAATAAATTTAAGAACTATTAGGAACTCAAGATAGAAAGAATTTACTCATTCTCAGAATACATATGCCACAAAATATGCACCATAGGATTTCCCGTAGTTATTACTCTACTAATCGAGCTCATTCAGTCTAGGATCAAGTAGGATTTTAGTTGGTTGTAATGTAGGCTGCGGGTCGAGTAAGATATATTTGGATATAAGAGTGACTACACCTCCCTAAGCACTTTAATACATACACTTTAACATTCAAACCCCATACTTAGGTCAATCCATAACTCCACCTTCACATCGATGTATATTAACGCCATACTTCTTTAAGCATAGCAACACCAAGAGTCACTACTATCAAGGAATATTTTTCATAGCAATACAATTGTTATTTTTTTCTTTTTCAATTCATCTGGCTCTTACTTTTTCAAAACAATGAACCTTTATCCTTATTTCATTAGCTCTACTCAAAAGCCAAACCAACCATCTCACACTTTAACTTTTACAAAGTTCATAACAATTCAAGTGCTCATGAGAGGTGAAAAGATTCAAATAGATGTTTAATTCAAACAGATTTGTAAGGATTGTAATGTGGTTGCCAAAGAAATAGGATTACTACGTTACATTTTAATTAGGCAGGTAAACTGTATATATCTGGTTCAACAAAGAAACGTCTATATCACTTTCAAGACTGAACAAAACTACTATTTCACTTTGCAAACACACGGGGCAAGTCTATACATCAAATGCAATGCACAGAATACCACACAAACATCACACACACATGGAACATAACTCACTCAGGATTGGACTCATCAAGAAACTCTAGTCAAAGCAATTAAGCAAAGTTAAGATTATACAATTTAAGGTACTTATACAAGAGTCAAAAATTGAGCCTAAGTGTCACAACCAAAGTGCTCACTATTCTCAAGGAATAACAAAGTCAAGAGATATTGTTTCAATTCAATTCATAGCACAAAAGCTTCTACTCATTAAAAAAATGTAAAACTAACTACACCTGGTTCAAACAATACCCTTGAAAAAGAACCGTGGCACAAAGAAAAACCAAGGGGGAATTACTACACTACCTACAAAGAAAATATTTTTTTCCTTTCTCTTTGGATTTAAATCCCTCAAGAAAACTGTCTTGGAGATCCATTGTCGGGAAAAGTCCATTTTTCTACTTTTTGTTTTTTTCTTAGGAGCTACTAAAATATTACACAACTATGAAACTAAAAAAAAGTTAGCATTTTTCTAACATACTACTACTAATTATCTAGAGAATTTCTCCCACCCACACTTAAAGGAGTGCAGTGTCCCCAATGCACAAATAAAGCAAAACAATAACGAGGGTGGACAAGAATCTCCCTAAAAGGCCAAAAGTCGAAGCAATAGCGGCTCACAAGGTACTCAGACTTTCCAAAGCATGGTCCTTTGTGTGGGTACCCTACACTTAGTTCTCACCGTCTAGTTCGCTTTTGCACTCTTCCAATGGATTTGTTTCCTATGCTCATAATCTTGCAAAACGAAAACAACACCATGAAAATAGAAAAAGAAAATAAACAAAAGTAAATAAAAATAAAAGAAAGCAGTAAAGATGGGTCGCCTCCCAACAAGCGCCTAATTTAACGTCGCGACACGACTTGAACCACTTTTTGCCTCCACCTCGAACATATAAATTGTACCCCTAACATGGCATCCAATTTGCGGCTATGCTCCAGTGGTGGGGCTATAAGTATAACCGGGACAAGTAATAAATTTTCTACTCTACACTTCTTGGCCTTTAGATGATGTATGTAATTATGTCTCCGTGGCACGATAAATTCCAGAATGTGAGCACCTTGTTCCTCGTCCGTTGGCTCCTCCAAAGGCTCGAATGACTCAATTCCCATATCATCATCCAAACACAATGTTGAAAAATGGATGGAATGAGGACTAATGAATTTTGATGATAGGCTATAATTGCGTATTTTAGTTGCTTATTACACTCTAATTTACTGCACTTTAATTGAGTTTGAGCTTTAATAGCTAGTATTTTGTACTAATTGTGTGTTTTATGTCTTGTAGAAGTGATTCCGAGCTATATAGATGTTATGAAATGAATTCAAGTGATTTGGATCTTTGAATTCTGAGTAAAAGCCCAAAGCATTAAGTCAGGATCGTGTTCAGGGGTCAAATTGATAGTTAAGAACAACCGAAGACTCGAGGAGGCATATTATGCACTATCTAGTAAAATAGACATAACTCTTTTCTCCAAACTCCATTTGGGCTATATAATATATGGTTGGAAATATAACTCAAAGGGCTACAACTTTCATGTTTTACGTCTTTTCAAATTCCAAACGAAACAAGGTGAAAAATGCAGTTGAAACCAAAACCGCGGACCTGACGCCGACTGGGGCAGAATACTTGTCGATGTGCGCGGCCGGAGCGTGGTCTTAGCGCGCCCGCGCTACTCTAGACCTGAAAAACTGTCCTTTTTCGCGTAAGAGAAGATATAATTGTTTGGGTCCGACCCTACTTGGTATATAAACATGGAAAAATGGTATTTTGAGGAGGTTGGACATATTTTGGACACAGATTCGACCTAAGGAGGCAGATACACAATAGGAGCAAGGCGGGGAATTCTTCTACGAGTTTTTTCCTTCCTCTTCCTATCTTTCATTGTTGGTTATGACTTTTAGTATTGTATTTGTTATCTAGGGTTTTTATGGAACCTTTTGTAGGATAAATTCTTGTTATATTTTTATATAATTGAGCCGTTGGATTTCTCTACTTGTTCAACTACGTTTATATTGTGGTTGGTTGAAGAGGTCTCAATCGACTATGATTATTTAGTGTATATTACTCGGGAGTGAGTGCATATTTAGGTAGTTCTTGAACAACACCACTCCCAAAGTATATGAGTAATCAATAATCAAGGGTTCATGTCACCACCCAAAATCTATAGGTCGTGAAGGCGCCGGACACCACTGTTAGGCAAGCCACCCCTCAATAAATTGAAATACTTTCCTGTTTAACATTTTCGAAATCGTTTCCTTTTTCTAAGTTTCACAATCAAAATGATTAAATTCTTATGAATTAAACACGACAGGAAATCAAATTTATTGCAATAAGATAAATGTCATCACATCCCCAAAACCCGGTGACACAAGTACATGAGCAACTTCTAAGAATTTATACAATTATACAATGCTTGTCCGAGGAAACAAATTGGACAAAGGCAATAAAGGTAAAATGTAAATACATAGAAGAGAGACTTTGTCAGCTACAGAACGCCTCCAGATGAATGCAGCCCGCATAAGTCTCCAAATCAATCACTGTACTATAAAGGTACATGTGCAACAAAATGCATAGAAAGTGTAGTATGAGTACATATATATATATATATATATATATATATATACAC
>ML295455.1:0-40781 GCA_005239495.1 Nicotiana undulata | reverse complement strand
ATGAATGCAGCCCGTATAAGTCTCCAAATCAATCACTGAACTATAAAGGTACCTATGCAACACAATGCACAGAAAGTGTAGCATGAGTACATACAGATATATGTACCCAGTGAGTATCCCGTCTAATCTCGAAGAAGTAGTGACAAGAGGTCGACTTGACACTCACTAAGGTCCAACAGTAATAGTATAAGACAGGATATAATGAAAGCAGTAGACATGTGATCAGTGTACAACAATCATGAAGAAGGCACATAATTTCCAAATAAATACTGGAAGCAATGGCAATTTCCACTTTCTCTTTCCCCCAAAATATCGGTCAAATCATAAATCATGAAAACAGTACCAAATAGTCATGCACACACAGGAATAAGACAACCGGCTGGAGTCAGAAGGTTAGTATCTATGCACTGCCGGGGATCGACCGGCCCCTCCCATAAGTGCATTCTTACCATAATCATATATGCGCACTGCCGGGGATCGAACGGCCCGAACCATAAGTGTGTCTCTCAGTGTAATCATATCATATCATAGTACAGCTCTCGTCCATGCACTGCCGGGGATCGACCGACCCGTCCCATAAGTGCATTCTCAAATAATCATCTATGTGCACTGTCGAGGATCGATCGGCCCGTCCCAAAAGTGCACCTGTCAATCCGCCGTGGCGTACGACCCGCTCCCATAAGAGTGGGGAAAGTTACACATCGCTCGCGGAATATAAATTGCGAAGCGGTCACATGCGCACATAAAGAATTAAAAATCTACTTTCCATAACAAATTCCTTCCAATTATTCAAGTCCATGAAATCTTAGGGAAACAGTAATATATCTAACATGAGTTCGAACATATAAGTCATTTCAAGACAGAATACTTTCCATAAATAATTTCTTTCATATTACTTCCAGTGAGTCAATTCATTTCATAATATTTGTCCGTAAAACAATTCCTTCCATATTATTTTCTGTAAAACAATTCTTTTCATATTATTTAAAATCCGTAAGTCTCAGAGAAACAAAACCACATAACAGGATGTTATAACATACATATAAATCATTACAAGAAGAATACAGGGCATGATGTGGGGCTTAACTACCCGGACATAACAATAATAGCCGCTACGTACGGACTCTCGTCACTTGGTACGTACGTAGCCCCCGCAAACAATTTCCTACAGCATATGGAACACCTAAGGGGGAAATTCCCTCTTACAAGGTTAGAAAGGAGACTCACCTCGCTCCGAAGCTCCATAACCGGCTTCCAAGCCCTTCTGACGACTCCAATGGATGCACAACGCCCCCAAACTAACCAAACAACGACAAACCAATGAAGATATACTCTAATATTTGCTAAAATTCATATTATATAATTTCCCAACTCCGCTCAAGGAATTGACTAAAATGCCCTCGGGCCTACGTGCCCGGATTCCGAAATTTCTCGAAGATAATTTCTACCCATAAATTTACTAACTCAAATATACAATTTATTACAATTTTCATGCTCAAATTCATGGTAAAAGTCCAAAATTCCAAGTTCTAGGTCTTCCCCAAAAATCCCAAATTTATACAAATTTTCCATATCTAAATCCATGTAAGATCACATATTTAACTCAAAAATATGAAGAAATCGCTTACCTTGTGTTGTTTGGTGAAAATCCCTCCTTGAGCTCTCCAAAATCATCCAAGCCAAAATGAAAGAAATGAAAGAAATGGGCCAAAATTCGTGTTTAAAGAATCTGCCCATGCTTCATCGAATTGTACCTTGCTCTTGTGTTGTACAGGTTGTACATCCTACTAAAAATTTCCCTTGTTGAACACCTTCTGTTAAAACACCCATAACTTCTTGTAGAAATATCCAAATAACAAACGGTTTTAAGATTTAGAAACTAGACTCGAATAAATTTAATGTGATAGGTTGTACACCATATAACTCTTTATATATCTCGAGATATGAGCTTCTAAAATCGGCTCCATGCATCAGAAAATTCTGACAAAACTGCTCTACCAGCCATCTTCAATCGGTCATAACGTTTTGCACTAAACTCCAAATGACAAATGGTTTAATGTTCTGAAAAGTAAACTTCAAGATATACAACTTTCATGTTTTGCAAATTTTCATATTCCTTATAGATTCTTATATATACGCTTCCAAAGTTAGCTCTTCGATGCATAAATTGCTGTCCAAAAGTGTAGCAGAAATTTCTGCAACTTTTCCTTCTTTTTTTTGTCCGAAATTCATTCCGTTAACCTTCCGAAATACACCCGAGGCCCTCGGGGCCTTAACCAATTATACCAACATGTCCCAAAACATGATACGAACTCGCTCGAGGCCTCAAATCACATCAAACAACGTCGATATCATGAATCGCACTCCAATTCAAGCTTTATGAACTTTGAAATTTCCAACTTTCACATCCGATGGCGAAACCTATCAAACCACGTCCGATTGACCCCAAATTTTGCACGCAAGTCATATTCGACATTACGGACCTGATCCAACTTTAGGAATTGGAATCCGACCCCGATATCAAAAAGTCAAACTCTCGGTCAAACTTCTCAAAAACCTTCAAATTTCTATCTTTAGCCAAATGACTTCAAAATAACCTCCGGACATACGAATTCACTTCCGATCGCACTCCCAACTCCAGAATCACCATTCGAAGCTATTCCCATACTCGGAATCCCAAACAGACATCAATATCATTGAAATACGCTTCAAGCCAAACTTAGAAAATTTCTTCAAAAATGCTAACTTCCACAATATACACCGAAACGCTCCCGGGTTATCCAAATCCCGATCCGGACATACGCCCAAGTCCGAAATCATCATACGAACCTGCTGGAATCTTCGGATCCTGATTCCGAAGTCGTTTACTCAAAATTCCAGTCTTACTCAATTTCTTTAACTTAAGGCTTCTGAAATGAGAATTTTCCTTTTAATTTAACTCCGAACCTCCTGAATTTCAACTATGACCATACACACAAGTCACAATACCCGAAATGAAGTTGTTCATGACTCCCAACTGCTGAACGACGCGCTGGATCTCAAAACGACCGGTCGGGTCATTACAGTTCAAAGGTGGGATTAGGGATAACGAAACATTGGGTGCGGTCTAAGTAAGTCGTACTTAAGGCCAGCTAGCGTAACTCGGGAGAGTATGTCTAGTAAATTATCGTAATTACTCGGGAGAGATTTACGGTAGTCAGCGCTCATGATCGGTAGAGAATACTTAGGCGAAACTATAGAAGACATAGCGTGAAGGATTCTGACAATTGGGGAAATCATAACTCTAGACCTCCTTAATCTTTTCTCTAACCCGTAGTATCTTTATTTGTTAGTTAATTAGTTAAACATAAAAATCTTAATAACTATAAGGTAGGAATTGTTCAAGCTTGTATTCTTGGTGATAGTGAACAACTGTAGCTAAGCCGTAGTTCTCTGTGGGATTCGACTTCGGACTTGTAAACCGGACTTAGAAACATCCAATCTCATGAACCGATTGGCCAAATCCTGAACATCTAAAGCAAGTGGTCTCTCCCCGACCGAAATATAAGCAAGACTACCCATACTGGTTGACTTCCTTCTCAAAGCATCGGCCACTACATTGGCCTTCCCCGGATGATATAAGATGGTGATGTCATAGTATTTCAATAGCTCTAACCATCTCCTCTGCCTCAAATTCAACTCTTTCTGCTTGAACAAATATTGCAAACTCTTGTGATCTGTGAACACCTCACAAGGCACGCCATATAAATAATGCCTCCAAATCTTCAGCGCGCGAACAATAGCTGCTAACTCCAAATCATGAACTGGGTAGTTCTTCTCGTGGACCTTCAACTGACGTGAAGCATATGCTATAACCTTGCCATCCTGCATCAATACTGCACCAAGTCCAATCCGAAAAGCATCACAATATATAGTATATGGCCCTGAACCTGAGGGGAAAACCAGCATCGGTGCCGTGGTCAAGGCTGTCTTGAGCTTCTGAAAGCTCGCCTCACACTCATCTGACCACATGAACTGGGCACCCTTCTGAGTCAACCTGGTCATCGGGGCTGCAATAGATGAAAATCCCTCCACAAACCGACGATAGTAACCTGCTAAGCCGAAGAAACTCCAAATCTCTATAGCTGATGTGGGTCTAGGCCAATCCTTAACTGGTGAAATCTTCTTGGGATCTACCTGAATACCCTCTGCTGATACAACATGACCTAAGAATGCAACTGAGCTCAACCAGAACTCACACTTGGTAAACTTATCATACAACTGACTGTCCTTTAGAGTCTGGAGAACGACTCGAAGGTGTTTCTCGTGCTCCTCCCGACTGCGGGAATAAATCAGAATATCATCAATGAAGACAATCATGAAAAAATCCAAGTAAGGCCAGAACACTCGGTTTATCAAATCCATAAAAGCAGCTGGGGCATTTGTCAACCCGAATGACATCACTAAGAACTCATAATGTCGTACTGAGTGCGAAAGGCTGTCTTAGGGACATCGGATGCCCTAATCCTCAACTGATGGTAGCCAGATCTCAAATCAATCTTTGAAAATACCTTGGCACCCTGATTCTGATCAAACAAATCATCAATCCTCGGCAATGGATACTTGTTCTTGATAGTAACCTTGTTCAATTGCCGGTAATCAATGCATATCCTCATCGACCCATCTTTCTTCTTCACAAACAACACCGGTGCGCCCCATGGCGAAACGCTAGGCCTAATAAAGCCTTTATCTAGCAAATCCTGCAACTTTTCCTTCAACTCTTTTAGCTCTAGCGGGTCCATAAGATATGGCAAAATAGAAATGGGTTGAGTGCCCGGAGCCAACTCAATGCAAAAGACAATATCCCTTTCTGGTGGCATACCCGGCAAGTCTGCAGAAAACACTTCTGGAAACTCACGGACAATGGGAATAGACTCCATAGAAGGAACCTCGGCACTCGAATCACGAACATAAGCCAAATAGGCTAAACACCCATTCTCGACCATGCGCCGAGCCTTCATATATGATATAACCCTGCTGGAAGAATGACCAGGAGTCCCTCTCCACTCTAGTCGAGGAAATCCTGGCAGTGCTAATGTCACGGTCTTTGCATGACAGTACAGAATAACATGATAGGGCGACAACCAATCCATCCCCAAAATGACATCGAAATCAACCATATCAAGGAGTAGAAGATCTACACTGGTCTCAAGACCACCAATAACCACTACACACAAACGGTAGACACGATCTACCACAATAGAATCACCCACCGGTGTAGACACATATACATGAGTACTCAGAGAATCGCGAGGCATAATCAAACAAGGAGAAAAATATGATGACACATAGGAAAATGTGGATCCCGTATCAAACAAAACCGAAGCATCCCTGCTGCAAAATGAAACCATACCTGTAATGACTGCATCGGAGGCCTCAGCCTCACGTCTGGCAGGAATAGAATAATATCGGGGCTGGGCCCCACCAATCTAAACATCCCTGGGATGGCCTACTGTTGGCTGACCTCTACCTCTGGTAGCATGACCTCCACATCTGACTGTCTAACCTCCACCTCTAGCACCTCGGCCTCCACCCCTAGCTGGCCGAAGGGGTGGTGGAGCACCTAGTGCAAGAATCATAGCGCGGGAACCCTGGTGCTGAGAACCACTCGAGGTTTAGGGGAAAAATCTAGCAATGTTCCCCGGGCCACCACATGTATAACAAGATCTCGGCTGCTGAGACTGCTGGCCCTGAAACTGTCCCTGTCGGCCGGAGTAACCACTCTGAAAACTCTAGAGCGACGGTGCACTAATAGGAGCTGGTGGTTCACTGTAGGCCAACTGAACAAAATATGGCATGTGGGAACCACGACTACTTGGAGCACTGCGGGATACCTGAAGTGCTTACTGAAACGGCCTAGGAGGATGGCCTCTACCGAAAGAATCTCTGCCCCCAGATGAGGCACCACTGAACCGTCCAAAATGACGAGGCCTCTTGTCAGACCCTTGACCACTACCCTGTGATAACACCATCTCGATCCGTCTGGCCACATTGGCCGCCTCCTGAAAGGAAATATCACTCCCTGTCTCTCTGGCCATCCGCAGTCTAATCGGCTGAGCTAGCCCCTCAATAAACCTCCTCACCCTCTCTCGGTCGGTATGGAGTATCATGATAGCATGTCGGGCCAAAGTGACAAACATGGTCTCATACTGTGTAACTGTCATAGAACCCTGCTGGAGACGCCCAAACTGCCTCCAGAAATCCTCTCTCTGGGTAACATGAAGAAAATTCTCCAAGAATAAATCGGAGAACTGAGCCCAAGAGAAAGGTGGTGATCCAGCTGGTCTGGTCAAGCAATAATCCCGCCAAGGCGGAACATTAGCAAAATCGACCCTATTGGTGTCAACTATCCCCATGTTTCAAAGAACCTCATAGCAACTGTCTAAGTAATCCTTGGGATCCTCTGAAGGTGCACCGCTAAAAGTAGTAGGAAATAGCTTGGTGAACCGGTCCAATCTCCATAAAGAATCAACAGTCATAGATGCTCACTCCCTTGCCTGAGCCACAATACCTGGCTAGACTACCCCAGCTATCTAAGGTGCTGGAGTCTGGGACTCAGAACCTAACTACTCTGGTGTGCGGGTGGCGGGAGTCTGGGATCCTCCCCCAGCCTGAGAGACGGCTGGTGCTGCAGGAAGTAGACCTGTCTGAGAAACGCTCTCCATAAGGCCCACTAAGCGGACCAGAGCATCCTGGAGTACCGGGGTGGCAATGAACCCCTCGGGAACCTGAGATGGTCCCACCGGAACTGCCTGATCAAGAACCTCATCAGCAAACTCTACCTGAGGCTCCGCCACTGGGGCTGCTGCTCTGGGCTGAGCTATGCCCATGCCTCGGCCTCTAGTACGGCCTCGGCCTCATCCTAGGCCCCTCGTAGGATCTTCAACTGGAGCCTCGGGCTACTCCGTAGATAAAGAAGCACGTGTTCTCGCCATCTGCGAGAGAATAGAATAGAAATTCAATTAGCATTTGGAGTTCAAATCGCACGACATAGAAAAATAGATGTGAAGATGTTCCTAAACTCTGCAGCCTCTGGGGGATAAGTACATACGTCTCCGTACCGATCCCTCAGACTCTACCAAGATTATCCGTGAATTGTGAGACCTAAGCAACCTAGTGCTCTGATACCAACTTGTCACGACCCAAATTTCCCACCGTCGGGACCGTGATGGAGCCTAACGTTGAACCTGATAGGCAAGCCAACGTGAGTATTTAAGTTACCTTATTCCTTTATTAATATTCAACAACAGGTTAAGTACAACATTAACATGAATAAAAGTACAAAATGAAGCAAGTATATAACTCAATCCAATGCCTTTACGAAATTTCACAAAAACCAAATCCCAGGATGTTGGAATCACAAACTCACAGACTGTCTATGAATAATACATATAATGGTCTGAATGAATTAAGTACATCTATTTCTGAAATAACTAGAATAGATACAAAGAAGTAAAGGGGATGCCAAGGCCTGCGGACGCCAACAAGACTACCTCGGTGTCTCCACGTGAACTGAAGGCAGCCTCTTCGCTCTAATGTCCGTAGGGTCCTGTACCGGGATCTACACAACAAAGATGTGCAGAGTGTAGCATCAGTACAACAGACCCCATTTACTGAGTAAGTGTCGAGCCTAACCTCGGCGAAGTAGTGACGAGGCTAGGACACGACAACCAAACAACATGTTCAATTAATAATATTCGGAGGAATAATAATAACATGAGTAAACAACTAAGTACAAAGAAAAGGGGATCATGCTGGGGGAAAGAAATATCAAATAAAGGAAATAATGAAATAAGATAACGATGCAATATCAACTTGAACAGCAGGTAATAACATTACAAAGAAGACAGTGCACGACATCACCCTTCGTGCTTTTACTCTCATCCTCACCAAATAATAAATGCAAGTGCACGACATCACCCTTCGTGCCTTTACTCTCATCCTCACAATAATCAATAGAAATTGCACGGCATCACCCTTCGTGCTTTTACACTCTCATCCTCACAATAATCAATAGAAATTGCACGGCATCACCCTTCGTGCTTTTACACTCTCATCCTCACAATAATCAATACACGGCATCACCCTTCGTGCTTTAGACTCTTCCTCACCCAAACAATATCAATAACAAAACTCCAGCAAGGAAAAATCAGCAATATGAACCATAATAATAAATCATAACATCCCGACAAGGGAACAACAGTAGGAATATCACTATCCCGGCAAGGGACACAGTTATAACCAATCTCACTCAAGTACATATCTTCACATACAATTTCTCAACCGAAACCAATACTCAACAATGTTCATTACCAAGAATTTCCACCAAAATGAATAACCACAAAGTGAAATTCAAGTTATAACACAGTAAATATCAATGAAAATCACATAACTCATAATATCCGACTCACGTGCATGCTTGAAACCAACGAATAGGTACTCGTAACCTCACCTATACGTTGAACATGATATTAACACATAGAAAATAAGACTCAACACATATTCCCTCAAGCTAAGGTTAGGCCAAACACTTACCTCGACTTCCACGACCAAAATCAAGCCTCAATCACCACTTTCCCTTTTGAGTTTGACTCCAAATCAATTTTATCAAGACATAATTGACTTAATAACATCAATAAACGCTAAACAATTCAATTTCAATGCTTAATTATAGGTTTTCTAGCATTCTTCCCAAAACGTCAAAAATCGACCCCGGGCCCGCTTGGTCAAAACACGAGGTTCAGACCAAAACCCGATCACCCATTCATCCACGAGCCCGAATATGTAATTAGTTCCAGAATCCGACCCCAAAACGAGGTCTAAACTCCAATTATTCAAAAAGCCCTAACTCTACCAAAATCCCTAATTTTCTACCCTTAGGAACATGATTTAGGCCTAGAAATCTAATGGGTGTTAATGGAATTTGAAGAAAACGAGTATAAGAATACATACCTATGATTTTGTAGTGAAATCCCTCTTCGAAAATCGCCCAAGTTTGAGTTTAGGTGAAGAAGTTATGAAAATTAGAAGGCTTCCCGTAATTCTATTGTTTTTAGAAAAACTGGCAAAAATTTGCCTTATGCGTTCGCGACAAGACAACCGCGTTCGCATAGGCTACCCTCCTACTACCCTTTGCGTTCGCATCCCAAAGGGTGCGTTCGCACTGAATAAAAACTACCCAGACCCCTCAATACTCTGTGCGTTCGCAACTACCCGGGTGCGTCGCGTAGAGTAAGTTTCCTATGCTCCGCGCTCGCACCCCGTCCTATCCATTCGCACAATTTTACCCAGCCCCTTTCCCCGCGTGTGCATTGAGTTACCATAGGGTAAATTTCCTACGACGCCAGCAACAGCCACAAGACACCAGATTTTCTAAGTAAAAATCACCCTGACGCCTATCTGAAACTCACCCGAGCCCTCGGGGCTCCAAACCAAACATGTACACAACCTCGAAAACATCTTATTGACTTGTTCGTGCGATCAAATTGCCAAAATAATATTTAAACAACGAATTTAGCCTTACAATCAAAGAAAATTTCTAAAATTTCCAAAGTATCAAATTTTACAACTACGGGTCCGAATCACGTCAAACGACTTCCGTTTCTTACCAAATTTTACAGTCATATCACGAATATCATATTGAACTTGTATCGGGCTCCGGAACCAAAATATGGGCCCGATAACATAAATTTCAAATATAATCAATTTCTAAAATCTCTTATATTTTTCAGAAAAATAATTTCTTTCAAAAATTTATTTCTCGGGCTTGGGACCTCGAAATTCGATTCCGGGCATACGCCCAAGTCCCATATTTTTCTACGGACCCTACGGGACCGTCAAATCACGGGTCCGGTTCCGTTTACCCAAAATGTTGACCGAAGTCAACTTAAATCAAATTTTTTAAGGCAAAAACTAGCATTTTCTCAGTTTTTCACATAAAGGCTTCCCGGCTATACGCCCGGGCTGCGCACGCAAATCAAGGTGAGATAAAAGAAGGTTTTCAAGGACTCATAACACCGTTTTGACATAAAAATAAGGGATGACTTTTTGGGTCATCACAAGAGGAGAAGGCCAGAGTAGAACACCAATAATCAATCGAACTAGATTTTGAGGATGCCGATGTCGTAGAAGAGATACTAGAGTCAACCAAGGATATTGAGGATACATATTTAGTTGACTCTAGTGTCATTAGTGTTGAGGATGTTGACAATCCCAATGTTTATGTAGTTGAGCGCATTGGTCCACACTCCAAGCATTTTTCCACATTGTGTTTGGATGATAATACGAAAATAGAGTCGTCCGAGCCACTTGAGGCGTCAAGGAGTAAGGAACAAGATGCCTACATTCTGGAATTCTTCGTGTCATAAAGTCGGGAATACACATATCATCCAAAGGCCAAGAAATGCAGAATACTATATTTTTTTATTGGGCCAGTCAGATTCGTTCCACCACCCCAGGAGCATAATCATAAGCTTGAATCAAAACTTGGGGTTGAATTCATAAGCTCAAGGTGGAGGAAAAGAGTGATTCACGTCGTGCTGCGACGTTAAATCAAGCTCTTGTTGGGAGGCAACCTAGCTTTACTGCTTTTTTGTTTTTTTTATTTATTATTATTTTTGTATTATATTATTTTTGTAGTGTCGATTTTTGATTTTTTAGGAGCATGGAACGCAAAGCCATTGGAAGGATGCTATAGCAAACCAAAATGTTGGAACTAAGTGTGGGGTACCCGCACGAAGGACCAAGCCTGGGAGAAGTCTGAGTACCCCATGAGATGCTAGTGCTTCGGCCTTTGCCTACCAGGGAGTTTCTTTTACCCTCTTGTATGTATGAGTGTTCATTGGGGACAATGCACAATTTTAAGTGTGGGGTGAGGAGATTGTGTGGGTGACTTTCTATGCTATTTTAGTTGTGTTAGTTTAATGGAATAATTTATTTATTTTACAAAAATAGAAAAAATTGGACTTTTCCCGACGATGGATTTATTAGACAATTTTCTTGAGGGATTTAAGTCTAAAGAAAAAAAAAAGATTTTATTTTGTTAGGTAGTGTAGCAATTCCCCCTTAGTTTTTCTTTGTGCCACGGTTCTTTTCCAAGGGTTTTGTTTGAACCGGGTGTAGTTAGTTTTTTTATAGGAATAGGAGCCATTGTGTTGTGTTTTGAGTTGAAGCAATATCTCTTGATTTTGTTATGCCTTGAGAATAGTGAGTACTTTGGTTGTGACGCTTAGGCTCAGTTTTTTACTCTTGTATAAGTACCTTAAATTGTATATGCTTAACATTGCTTAACTGTGTTGACTAGAGTGTCTTGATTAATCCAATCCTAAGTGAGTTATGTTCCATGTGTGTATGAGGTTTGTGTGTTATTCTGTGCATTGCATTTGATGCCTAGAACTTGCCTCGTGTGTTTGCAAAGAAAAATAGTAGTTTTGTTCAGTCTTGGAAGTGATGTAGGCGTTTATTTGTTGAGCCAACTATGTATATTTTACCTGTCTAATTGTTATGTATCGTAGTTAACCCCTTTGAGCCTGTAATCATGTTTCTTTGGAAACTACAGTACAAGCCATACCCATTTGTGTGAATTAACCATCTATTTGAACATTCTAACCTCTCATGAGCACTTGAATTGTTATAAACTGTGTAAAAGTTAAAGTGTGGGGTGGTTGGTTTGGCTTTTGAGTGGAACTAATGAAATAAGGAGAAAGGTGAAGTGTTTTGAAAAAGCAAGAGCCACTTGAATTGAAGAAAAAAAAGTTGTATTGATGTATAAATAAATAAAAAATCCTTGATAAGTGGTGACTATTGATATAATTGTGCTTAAAAAAGTATGGGGTAATAACATTGATGTGAAGGTGGATTTTGGTTTGACATAAGTATAGGGTTTGAATGTTAAAGTATATGTATTAAAGTGCTTAGGAAGGTGTAGTCACTCTTATATCTAAATATATCTTACACGTCCCTTAGCTTACATTGCAACCAAATGAAGTCCTAATTGATCTTAGACTGAATGGCCTCGATTAGTAGAGGGGTACACTACGGGCAAGCCTATGGTGCATATTTTGTGGCATATGAATGTTATTTCTGAGAGTGAATGAATTCTTTCTATCTTAAGTTCCTATGTGTTCTTAAATTTTATTGTGTGGAACTACTCTCTTTGGTTGTGTGAGGGCACTTGATTCATGAAGGAAAGGTAATCCTTGACCTCTATGTTAGAGTAATTGGGTGAGTTGTGAATAATGCGTGGTACTTGTGAGTCAAATCTTGAGGTGAAGATGTTACGCTTTTGTGCTTAGTCTATTTTAAATATTCTTGGTGTAATGAGTTAGGAGAATTGTTTTTTTTTTTAAAAGGTCGTGTCTATATAAAGTGTAGTTTGATTGCTCGAAGACGAGCAATGGTTTAAGTGTGGGGTGTTGATGATAGGCTATAATTGCCTATTTTAATCGCTTGTTACACTCTAATTTACTGCACTTTAATTGAGTTTGAGCTTTAATCACTAGTGTTTTGTACTAATTGTGTGTTTTATGCCTTGTAGGAGTGATTCCGAGCTATATAGATGTTATGGAATGAATTCAAGTGATTTGGAGCTTTGAATTCTGAGTAAAATCCCAAGTAATTAAGCCGGGATCATGTTCGGGGGTCAAATTTGATAGTTAAGAACAAACGAAAACTCGAGGAGGCATATTGCACACTGTCTAGTAAAATAGACATAACTCTTTGCTGCAAACTCCATTTGGGCTATATATTATATGGCTGTAAATGTAACTCAAAGGACTATAACTTTTGTGTTTTACGTTTTCTCAAATGCAAAACGTAACAGGGTGAAAAACACGGTCGAAACCGCGACCGTGGACTGGGGCAGAATACTTGTCGATGTGCGCGGCCGGAGCGTGGTCTTAGCGCAGCCACGCTACTCCAGACCTGAAAAACTGTCCTTTTTCGCATAGGATAAGGTATAATTGATTGGTACCGACCCTACTTGGTATATATACATGTAAAAATGGTATTTTGAGGAGGTTGGACATATTTTGGACACAGATTCGACCTAAAGAGGCAGAGACACAATAGGAGCAAGGCAGGGAATTCTTCTACGAGTTTTTCCTTCCTCTTACTATCTTTCATTGTTGGTTATGACTTTTAGTATTGCATTTTTTACATACCTTTATGAATATCTAAGTTGTTATCTAAGGTTTTGATGGAACCTTTTGTAGGATAAATGCTTGTTATGTTTTTATATAATTGAGCCGTTGGATTTCTCTACTTGTTCAACTACGTTTATATTGTGGTTGGTTGAAGAGATCTCAATCGTTTGTGTCTATTTAGTGTGTGTTACTCGGGAGAGAGTGCATATATAGGTAATTGTTGAACAACACCACTCCCAAAGTATATGAGGAATCAATAATCGAGGGTTTAAAGGTGGGATTAGGGATAACGAAACCTTGGGTGCGATCTAAGTGAGCCGTACTTAAGGCCAGCTAGCGTAACTCGGGAGAGTATGTCTTGTAAATTGTCATAATTACTCGGGAGAGATTTACGGTAGTCAGAGCGCTCATGATCGGTAGAGAATACTTAGGCGAAACTATAGAAGACATAGCGGGAAGGATTCTGACAATTGGGGAAATCATAACTCTAGACCTCCTTAATCTTTTCTCTAACCCGTAGTATCTTTATTTGTTAGTTAATTAGTTAAACATAAAAATCTTAATAACTATAAGGTAGGAATTGTTCAAGCTTGTATTCTTGATGATAGTGAACAACAGTAGCTAAGCCTTAGTTCTCTGTGGGGTTCGACTCCGGCCTTGTAAACTGGAATATATTTGCAACGAGCGCTTAGTCCTTTTTATAAGGCATAGTTGGGCGTGATCACATTCCAACTATAGAATTGTGTCACTATTTACATCCTCATATGTACACACATTAGAGTCTTCAAATATAACAATATCTACTTCCTCACATGACTTTAGAACATTCTTCTCAACATTGGGATCCTCAAGAAAAATATTGTCTAATGCTTAGTATTCTCGTTTTAGCTCCTCAATTTGCTCTAGAAGATTTTTTTCAGTTTCACACAACTCATCATTAAATTGTTGGGCGTTGAACGCATCAACCTTAGCACTCAAATCTGCATCCAGGTTGTGCAAAGCCAAGTCAAACTTGTCAATTTCTTGTGCAAGATCAACTTTCTCCTTCGACCAATCATTCACCAATTTTATAACGTTCTGCATATTCCCTTAATCGTGAATGTTCGTCCCAATACCAACCCTTACTCCATTTTTTAAATTCAGACTCCTCAGAGTTCAGATCATGACAAACCCAAAAGGACGGGCCATAAAAGTCTTCTGTCAATCAAGCGTCTTCATCAATAACCTTATCTCTGTATACTTCATCCCCAGATGTCATGTTGAGAGAACTATGAACACACTAAGAGAAAAATCAAATTGTTATAAAACAAAAATATTTACAATAAGAAGAAAAAATAAACAAAACCTATAATGATAAGAGTAAAATTCTAATCTAGAAGAATAAATAAAAAAATATTAGAAACTTAAACTGAAATCAATTAAAATCTTAACTTAGATAAATAATCAATAACTATGTTCCCGGCAACGACGCCAAAATCTTATTGGTTCCCCAAGTACATGCAAGTATATATAGCCGCCAAGTAATAAAGTGACTCGATAGTCAGATGTCGAACCCACAGAGACTTAGATTAACCGTTAACTAAGCAAACTAAAATCATTTTACTGTCCAAGACGATCAAATGTTTAACTTTTCTATTACAACTACTATTACAAAATTTAAACACGTAACCAAGGGAGATATAGATTCCAGGGTTGTGGTCGATTTATCAATTCTATTGAGTTTGTAATTACACTTGTTAATCCAAATTATCTATGATTTCTAGTTGACCATATTGTTTATATAAATAGCATGTTCCCACAATACTATCCGTCTATCCATAATATATCAACCCTATATTCTTATGGTCTTAAATATATCATGAACGAATATAATACAATATTCAACTAAGCATGATTGTTGGGTATATTCCTATCCTAACCGCGAAATCTTTCCCCGAGCCACGGGTTCAGAAACAAGCATTCTCTAATTCTACTCTAATCTAAACACGGCTTTCCCATGCATAGCATAGATAGTAAATAGAACTCAACTGCTGGCCAAACAATTAAGCAATTATGCACAGAATTAGAGAAACAACCAAAGATGATAACTCGAATTAACTGTAATACAATTAATAAACTTCAATATTCATGACAACCACAACCCTAGAACGCTAAGTTTAGCTCCACATAGACATGGTAACAATACAACAAACATCAAGAAAAAGTAATGATTACTAAGTTTGATGGAACAAAGATGAAACTCGGCCTCCACGGCGGCTCTGAGCTTTCCCTTGGTCAAAAGTTCTCTCTAAAATAGTTTTTAATGATTATTTATATGTGTTGGGAAAAGACCTCGACGAAATACCAAGTCCAAAACTAAAAAGGAGATAAAATATGCTTGAAAGCTGAAACGCGCAAAGCACCTCGCTACAGAACACGCGTCGTGAGCACCATCTCCCTGCAACCCTCACGTCGCGAGCTCAAACGCAAGGAAGTTTCCTCGCATCGCCTGTTGCCTTTTCTTCGTTTTCAATTTTGATTCGCTTTGCCTAACTTTCCGATTCACGTTTTTGTTTTCCTTTCAAAACCCTTTGCAATTGTTTCTTTTTGTCTTCAATCATTTTCTAATAGATATTGTATCTAAGGATAGTTTAGTCATTCTTATGTACATGTAAAATACTATAAATATCTCTCCATGTACTACGATAGAGATCATTGTAAATATACACATTGTTACATGGTATCAGAAGTCTAGGTCATCTCTACATTTATTATTCCTCTCTTTCATCGAATTATGGTTTCCTCTTCCGCTACTGAATCAACACCTTCTCCACCCACCTCCGTGGTAGAGTCTTCTTCCCTTATCCCATCATCTCATTCTGTTATTTCCGTCTCAAACATTAAGAATCATGTTCCAATGTTTCTTGATTACACAAATTATATGTTATGAAGAGAACTTTTCTTGCCTATCTTCAAGGGTCATGGTGTCTATAGCTTCATCGATGGAAGTATCCCTTGTCCCGATCCTTCTATTTCTCGTGATGATGGCACCTCTGTATCCAATCCTGCTTTCAGCCAATAGGTTCAACTGGACTCTATTGTTCTCTCATGGATTCAGGCAATAATTTCTCAAGAGATTCTCCAGGCTATAATCAAGCCACACCATACTCTCACTACCAGGGATGCTTGGCTTCAAATTGAGTGTCTATTTCGTGACCAAGTTAGTTCCCAAACTCTTCAACTCAAGGTCCAGTTTCACAATCTTAAGAAAGGTTATCTTTTAATAAATTTATGTTCATCGTCTCAAGTCCACTACTGATGCGTTAACATCCATTGGTAATCTCGTCTCTGATTCGGATCTCATTTTACAAATACTTTCTGGTCTACCTCCTGACTACATGTCTGTGAGCACATATATCTCTACTCGTATCCCTCTTCACACCTTTGTTGAAACTAGATCCCTTCTTTTTCTTCATGAAGCTCAGTTGAGTAGTATCTCCCATCCATCTATAGATAATTCTACTATTGCTTTTGTGGCTAAGCAACAGTCTTTTTCCTCTAATGGTCGTGGACGTGGTAGGCACAACAATAGTGGCCGAAATTTTAATGGTGGGCACGGTAGAGGTCGACACAATCAAGGATTCTCCAAATCCTTTAACGTTGCCCCTCAACAATTTTCTGCTCGCCCCCCGTCTTCCCTCTATATTAGGCTCTCCGCCCTTTTCCAGTCAAGATCCGTTATTTCCCTCTCCAACCACTCATGGAATACTTTCTTGTCAGCTTTGCTATCAGCCCTACCATACTGCTCATGACTGCCCATCGTTGGGTTCTAAAGCTTTTATCTCAGATGTTCACTCTAGTCCTTCTTTCTCGTCTCATGTTTTGCCTGGTGATGCCTCTTGATTTGTGGATAGTGGCGCTTCTTCTCACATGACCCCAAATGCATCCAGCTTATCATCCATTCATCCATATAATGGCTCCGATCATGTAACTGTGGGTAATGGTACTCAACTTCCTATCTCCTATACAGGGCATGGTACACTTTCTACTCCCCATTCCGTCTTTTCTCTTAAGGATATTTTAATTGTTTCTCACCTTTCTGCTAATTTACTAAGTGTTCGTAAATTTGGCTCAGATATTATTTGTTCTATTGAATTTGATCATTTTGGTTTTTTAATTAAGGAATTCCCGACGAAGAGGCTCCTTTATCGGTGCAATAGCTCTGGACCTCTTTATACTCTTTATTTGCCTTTCGGTGGTCTAGTTGATGCACCTCACTCTGCTTTTTCCAGTGTTCGAGTCTCTCCAAACCTTTGGCATCGTCGGCTAGGACATCTAAGCTCGGTAATTTTAGCTAGATTAGTTAGGATTAATAACTTGCCTTGTTCTTCATTGCAAGGCTTAGACAATTTATGTAATGCTGGTCAACTTGGCAAACATCACAAGTTACCGTTTATGGATTCGTGTTCCATTTCTAAATCTCCTTTTGAATTAATCCATAGTGATATTTGGACTTCTCCAGTTCCTTCATTTTTTGGTTTTAGATATTATATTTTTTTTCATGATGATTTCACTAAGTTTTCTTGGGTTTTTCCTATAAAGCGTAACTCTGAGGCTTTCACTATGTTCAAGCAGTTTTATGCATATGCATTAACTCAATTTTCTATAAAAATTAAATCTCTCCAATGTGATGGGGCTGCTGAGTTTATTAAGCTTCAGGAATTTCGTTCCTTTCTTAATAACAATGGTGTTTTGCTTCGCATTTCATGCCCTCATACTCACCAACAAAATGGTAAAGCCGAACGCATGCATCGTACAATTTTAAATATGGTTCGTTCTTTATTATTTCAGTCCCCTCTTCCATCTCAATTCTGGGTTGAAGCTCTTAACACTGTTGTCCATCTCTTAAATATTATTCCTTCCTCTAAACTTAACTTTAAGACCCCATATGAAGTTCTTTTTGGCAAGCCTGCCACATACCATCACTTACGCGTCTTTGGTTGTTCGTGTTATCCTAATTTATGTGATTATTCATCACATAAGTTGAGTCCTAGATCTAAACAATGCATCTTTCTTGGTTATCCCTCTAATTATAAAGGATATAGGTGTTTTGATCCTTCAAGTAATAAGGTATATATCTCTAAACACGTTATTTTCAATGAGGACCCTTTTCATTATCCTCATCTTCTCTCTTTATCTTCACCTAAGTTTGGTTCAAGAAGTCCTAATTTTAAGCTTCCTTCTGTACTAGAGTTTCACCCTTATCCCTCACGTTATTTTAAAGCTACATATGCTTTTTCAATTTCAACTACCACTCCTAATTCAATGCACCAACTTGCTACTTCTTCTAATGCATCTCCTATTTTTTCTCCACATCCTACTGGTCCTATAAGGAGAAATCTGTTGCAAGAAAATAATTTTACTCCAATATTGACTCAATCTCCTACTCTATCTCTACAGTCTCCATCACGTAATCAACTGCATTCAAATCAAATACATTCTAGAGATTTACCTCCATCTCCTTAATCCTCGTCGCATTCTGATATTCCCTCAATTAATTCTCCTTCTTTTGCGCAACCAACTGTTGATGTTGCTAAGCCCTCCGTACAAGCAGGACAACTCTATTCTATCTCAAATAATTTTCCTTATACCCTACAGACACAACCTTGTGGTGAAATCAACATTCCACTTGCTGATCATTCCTCCAACAATAAAATGCATCACATGATTACCCGTCAACAAGCAGGTTCTCTTAAGCCTCGTGTTCTTCCATCATTGCTTTATCATACCTCTTTTCTTCCTTATGAACCCTTATCCTTTACTGAAGCCTCTAAGTGTCCTTATTGGAGACGTGCAATGACAGAAGAGTATAATGCCCTCATGGCTAACCACACATGATATTAAGTTCCCCGCTCTTCTGATGCTAATGTTATTGGTTGTCGTTGGGTGTATAGAGTTAAACAAAAATCAGATGGTTCTCTTGAGCGTATTAAAGCTCGTCTTGTGGCTCAGGGTTATAATCAACAACAAGGACTGGACTATGATCAAACGTTTAGTCATGTGATGAAACCAATCACCATTCGCACGGTTCTTGCTCTTGTTGCGTCTAAGCGATGGCATGTTCATCAATTAGATGTTAAGAATGCTTTTTTGCATGGCAATCCTAATGAACTGGTATATATGAAGCAGCCTAGTGGCTTTGTTCATCCACAATTTTCCCATCATGTTTGTCGATTGAACAAAGCTCTTTATGGCTTAAAGCAAGCCCCTAGGGCGTGGTTTCAACGGTTCACTACTTTTCTTCTAACTCATGGTTTTCATAAAAGCTCATCTGATTCCTCTCTCTTTATTTACAAACAAAATTCAGACTTTGCTGTTCTTCTTCTTTATGTTGATGATATTCTTCTTACTGTCTCCTCTCCTTTATTGCTTCAATCTTTAATTCGAACTCTCAAGTCTGATTTTTTGATGAATGATTTGGGGTTAGTTAACTCTTTCCTTGGTATTTCTGTTAATGCTCGCAATGGCGGCTATTTTCTTTGTCGGTCAAAATATATTAAAGACCTCCTTAATATCATTGTTACATTTTCCAATCACATCAAATAATCACAACTCATTTTTGTAGTGCATAAAATACACATAAAATCTCTACTTTGTTCCCAATTTTATCTTCAACGTACTACACATAATAATAAACTCAATTAAGCACGCATATGATATAGTTTAATATTACAACACCTAAATGTAAGGTAAGTGATATACTAAAAATACATAATTATGACCATACATCACAAAACAAAAAATCTAGCCTGCCTCCTTTCTTTTTTTCTTTTTTTCTTTTTTTTTTCCTACTGATAATCCTAATAAACTACATCTTTGTTTTGTCGTATAATCTATGGAACAATTTTTGAACAAGTGAACGTCTAACGAAAAAGCTTGAGTTTTTCCAGTTGGTTTCTTGTGTTTTCTTGTAAGGTTCAAGTTGACGTTAATATAAGGAAGTAACAAAGAATAGAAAAATCATTAAGTATTTTTATACTATTATTTAAAATCAAAGTGAAAAATATATGGTAGTATACTAGTTAACTTTGGTTATATACTAAGAATTGTGATTAAATAAAAGTACATGTGTCATTTATTTATAGGATGAATGTAAACACCCGGTGCGGATAAGTATTTATTGGAAGTAACTTCATGATTTTGGTTTTGTTAATCATCATGATTCCACACCTACGTACCTTTAGAGGTTTTAATAAAACTAGCCGTTAATGTGGAATATCCACTAAGTAGCCAAGTGTATGAAAAAGAAATAAACGAAACAGATGTTAAAAACTATATTAGCACAAATCAATAATAATAACGATAACGTAAAAATTACACCTTAAACCCAAGGCAGTTGGATTGGATATAAAAATATCCTCATTATCCATTTTGCTCCACTAATTAGTATCCTCATAGTAAAATTTAATAATTTTGAGTTGTCCAACATTATTAGATGTTTTCTATAATTAGAGAAAGTAAAAAGACTCAACAATTACTGAAATTAATTTAACTATTGTCATGACTGTCTTAAACCCGACTAGCTGGTATTGCCTGTATAAATATTCTTTATTGTGTTTTCTTTTTTTGTCAAATGTGCATGAATTATAAGATCAATCGATTTTTGAAACAACTTCCTTTCACGTCATCTAAGATCTATTTAACTCTTTTCAATTCTCAATATTAGTAGGAACTGACCGTTAATGTAACACAGTCATAGATAGTAGCCGACAATATAACGACGACTATAACGTTTCAATCTTAAACAAGTTAGAGACGGCCAAAGGAGCCAAGTGGTATGAGAAAGTAAGTTAGTGAAGAATATATGTAGACAAATAAATTGTTGTATTTAATGAAGGGGGAAAAGAACTGGAAACAACTGGCTCCGAACTGTTTCATTTCGGAAGTTTTCACATAAAATCAGACTCTTAACTGTATACATAAGAGGCAAAGTTTGGCCCAGCCTTAGCCATACATCTCCACTTCCAATTTTAGCTAACAGCTCAAATCTGTTGAAACTATAAGACTTCTTCCCAAAGGTTAAAATATTTGCTTTGAAACAAAACAATAAAAGAAAAGGCTCGTTAGGAGAGAATTTATATCATTTTACTATCTCCTTTTAATTAATATTTTTAGCCGTTCTCCAGATCAGATCGTGAACTTTTTCAGACTCTTAATTTTACCTAGTTGGGCTAAAGTTTCAATCTGCCTTCCACGGAATATAAAAAATCTTAGAACTACCCTTAAACCATATTTGTAAAAACACTCAATACAAATAAGTTTTTACCTTTTCTTTTTTACTTTTTTGAATATTAATTCTTCACCTTTTTGGTGAATAAAAGAAGGGAAAGTTCAAAATAAAAGGAGCAAAGAGTATTTTTTTTCTTTTAAAAAAGACAAGTTCCCATATTTGGAACAGAGTAATCCCAATTAGCTTGATTTGGATTTGGTTATGGTTATTTTTTTTTTTTTTGTTGAGAAATTAAGTTTTAGAAAAGACTTGGGCGGTTATGGTACAAAATGCCTCTAAACTATTGAAAAAGGTTTAAAAATACCCTTCATCCACCTATTGGGCTAAAAATACCCCTCCATCCACTTTTCTGGTTTACCTATGCCCTTTGACCGTTAGATCAATGCCAAATTTAAAATAATTATTATATTTTCGTTTTATTTTCGTTTTTCTATTTTTTCTTTAAAGATAAAATATTTTCGTAAAAAAAACTGAAATAAAAACATTTTATTAAAATTATTTTGTTTTTAAAGTTTTACAAAAAGATTAATAATCATTTTTTATTTAGCATTGAACTGACGGTCAAAGGGCATAAGTGAACCAAAAAAGTGGATGGAGGGGTATTTTTAGCCCAATAAGTGAATAAAGGGTAGTTTTAAACCTTTTCCAATAGTTTAGGAGCACTTTGAACCCTTTTCTGTTTTCTGAATGATCTTCTGGGAAAAAATTGTTACTTTTTGTGTGAACTTTGTGCGTTTGTTTTCGGTTCTCAAATTTTTGGAAATATTTTCTATACCAAACGGGGTAGGCTTATTAATTCCAAATTTGTAGTAAGTTGCAACCAAAAGAAATTTAAAGCTAAAGAGGAGATAATTATAAATGGCACAAAACCTTAGGGCATTATAATCAAAGCGTTGTTACTATATTTTGGGTCTTCTGGCTTCAAACTACGTGAATAGGTATATTCGAACTCAATAATTTTATATTCTTGACTTCTATTTATTAGTATGGTTTATTCTTTTCTTAGTTTATGTTCAATTACAATTTTGGTCAGGTTTCCCATGCATACTAGTAATGTTTAATAGTAGCCCACTAGACATAATTTAATGTTTTTACGTATTAGAAATTAAATTTAATGAGTGTTGAAGAATCATTTGTTTTCTTTTGTTTTTATTTTATTTATTTTTTGGATTGAATAATAACTGGTAAATTGTTGTTTACAAATCCAGTAAATCTGCTTATGAAGCTAAGAGATAACTAGTTTATAATTGGAGTAGTAATTCAATTTAAAACATCGATCCTCCTTCAACGCAAAAGTGTGCCTTTATTAAAGTGGGATGGAGATATTTCGAATTTGGTTCAACAGTTTTATTCTAGTTTGGTTGGTGAATCAATAATCATAAAATTTGACAATGGAATTAGTTATAATTTTTACACACATAATCAAGGGATTAAAATTAAGTTAGAGAGGAAAGGAAACGTATAGTTTCTTTTGTTTTTCATCGAACCTTACCTCTAGACTATGCCTATAAAGGTCGCATCACCGAGGACTATGGTCAGGTGGATTAGATTGATTCATTATTCTTTACCAGATGTTTCGTATTCGAGCCAACCCTGAATTGAATACCAGATGGTTATGTGGGTAAGATATTACTACATTTTTTATCTGCATTGTTATTGAATTTGAACTCTTACGTGAAAATAAATTAGGGCAAAATGTTAGTAATAAGCCGAAACTAATTGCATTCACTAACTTTATATATATATATATATATATATATATATATATATATATATATATATATATATATATATATATATATATATATGTATTTCTTTACAAATTACGGGCTAGGCCCTAGCAAAGCTCCACTTTGGTTAGGTGTTTAATTAAGGGGAGAAATTCAAAAATAACCAGATTTACAAGTGGTAATTGAAAAATAGCCGCAGTTTCAAAAGTAATCGAAATTTAGCCATTTTTCATGTAAAGATAAATCAGAACGAAAACACTGTTCAAAATCCGGAAAATATTCCAGCATAATATAATGGAACTCCAGTATATTATGCTGGAGTTCCAGTATAATATATAATGTACTTCCAGTATAATATACTGGTCTAGCATAATATGCTGGATGTTTATACACATGTGCTCCAATCTCCAGTATATTATGATGGAACTTTCGTGTGTTGGAGCTCCAACATAATATGCTGGAGCCTGGAAGTTCATACATAGGTGCATCAATCTCCAGTATATTATGTTGGACCGGTCCGTGTTGCAGCAAAATAGTGACTATTTTTCAATGACTTTGCAAACGCTAGCTATTTTTCAATTACCAATCCAAAAATTGGTCAGCCCGCGTTGTTTTTACGTGTTTAAGCGCAAGAATCTCATTTACATGCTAAGTCTGGCTTATATCACCTTCTTTTTGTAATTTAGTTACCTACCTAAGTAATGAAAGGCCTTATTTAAGAAGAACTTTACACTTTGTTTGTGTATTCCACACTTGAAACAGCAAAGAGTGACTACTCTTTGCTACTGAAGGAGGAACTTACAAGGCATAAAAATTCCTTCTCTATTGCTATTAAGCTGGCGAGTGATTGAGAATTTTGAATTCTTAGTGTTATATATATACTTGAAAAGGGTAATTCTTTAATTGTTTATTGGTTTTGATTGTTCTCAATCCAATATCATGCTTTTCTATTTTCAGTTTTATTTGGTTTCAGTTTTCCTCAATTTGCCTTGTCTTGTATTTACATTCAAATCTCACATGCACACAACTATTGTACTTTTGAAATATTATGCCTATTTTTATGAAGTTTTGTGCTAGCTATCTAACTTTGATGAATGTTGGCTAGAACTCTCCATAGAAAGTCAGAAAATACATTCAGATTTTCTGCCACTCTTTTGGTTCGAGATGGATATATTTTCTACTAAGATAATAGTTATATACAACAAAATTTTATATTGTCCGTGAACTGTAACATAAATTGTTTCATGTGTTAGTAATAACTACAAAGAAGTAGTAAATGCTCCAGTCTCACTTCACTGAAGAAAATGTTACTGCAAACTCTTGTTTTACAATCCTTCAATATATAAAAAAAAAAAAAAAAAAATTGTCCAGTTTGAAGGAACTATTACATTCATTCAAGAATTTTTCTCAATAACTGTAGAATAAAGAACAATTTGTTGAAAAGAGAGCACTAGTTGTAAATGACCCTTTCTTGCTTTTTGGGGTTATTAATTTTTAGATCTCTTCTCTTTGACCAATTTATCGCGCCTCAACTATTTCACTAATTAAGCACTTGTTTCTCGACAAATAGGAAGAAACCATCTAATTTTATTTTGTTTTGTTTTTAGATGGATGTTACAATGCCAAGAGGACAAAAATTTTGACACACTAATATTATTTTGTCTGCATGTGTTTAGTTTCAAATTATGTACTAATCAAAAGAACAAGAACTAACACGTGGTTAATGTGGTTTGTAATTCACAGATTTGGTGGCTTCCTCCGAGAGTGAAACATGGATTTCACTACCAAAAAGATTCTCAACAAGGGAAGATTGTTCATATCAACAATTTCTGGATTTTTGAATGTCATCACATGCTTAATCATTCAATATTTAAATGTAGATGCTAGAAACATACTACTAAGTTTTTACGGGATGTTTTCATCAAAATTTGAATCATCACCACAAACAACCACAACATCCATATTATCATTATTATCTACTCCATATTCTTCTCCTTGGATGTATTCAACAAATGGCGATCTCATAGGTACAGAGAGTGGTGTTTTCATGGCTTCAAAAGAAGATCTTCAACTATGGCACGACCCAAAATCCAACACGAAAAATAAACCTACACGTCGAATCAAGAAATTGAAAAAGGAATATCCACCAGCAATTCCATCGTGGAGAGGAAAATTGCCTGGAGATGTACCATGGTCT
This sequence comes from Nicotiana undulata, assembly GCA_005239495.1. Classification (NCBI taxonomy): domain Eukaryota; kingdom Viridiplantae; phylum Streptophyta; class Magnoliopsida; order Solanales; family Solanaceae; genus Nicotiana; species Nicotiana undulata. The sequence continues at coordinate 15,404 of ML295455.1, read as the reverse complement.
CTCTCTAGACACTATGTTGATGGAAGATTAATCCTTAGAGAAGAAAGTATGGAATATTATGAATACCTTGAAGCCACTCGAGAAAACGGACGTCTCGTGTTAAATCTACTAGTTTTGAAAGGTGACATAAAATGTCATCAACATAAGGATATGAATGGGGGACACTCTATTAACAATGAGGATCATGAAATCACACAAGATGACATTATCGATCGAGGTAAGAAGAAAATTTTGATTCAAGAAGACATACAAAGGGACTTGATAATCAATGAAACTAGAGAAGAGAATATTAGCCAATTTTTTCCTAACGAAGATGGAATGACATCAAGTTCTAGCTTTTTAGATGTCCCAATTTGGTGTGATAGCTCTGTGGACACACTAGTCCAACCAAGTCCAACTCTAGTTGCATAAAAGAGTTGTATGAGGTAAAAAACATGTTGGTCATTTGTATTTTCCTTTATGTTTAATTCGTTTAGATGTCTTTTTGTCCGTGTATGTTTTAATTTGTTATGAGTAACATGTCGGGAAGTGTAGAGGGGTGTCTTTTTGTCATGCAATTAATATATATATGAAAAGTTGTCGGCATTTTTCCTTTATTCTACATTCTACTTCATGTAATATAACTTAATACATCGGTTTTTTTGTTTCTACAGGTTACTCGTCACGAACTAGAACATGGATAAAAAGACATCTACACATACATATAGAAATATACAAATTAGCCTGTGCATGTTTTTTTTCTCCTACTTTTTGTACGCAACTAGAGCTGAACTTGGTTGGACTAGTGAATAGTCCACAGAGCTACCAAACAAATTTGGGACACCTATATAACAAGCTAGAACTTGATGTCATTCTATCTTCATTAGGAAAAATCTTGCTAATTAACATCAAGTCCCTTTGTATGTCTTCTTGAATCAAAAGTATCGTCTTCCCTTTGATCTTTTGCAGGAGCCGTAAATTTGAACATGCCTGAAAAATAATGGTTAAAATCTCACTTTTCTTTACCACCAAAGTGTATGGCATTTATTAGTCTAATTCAAAATGACCTACTAATTAAACTGACAAGCATAATTTCATAATTCTAAACTCAATTAATTTTCCAAAGTACCCCAATCCTAAACTGCGCTATAAAAAATTCTACTTTACTCTACGTACACATTCATTGAAGAAAAGCATGTATAAATTCTTCAAGTTCTTATTAGAAAAGATTAATCATATGAGCTACAATTTGACAATTGTGAAGAGAAATTGTGTTTTATTCAATTATTGGGATTAAGAAACTGGAAATGATACTTCGACAAATTTTAATATCCAGAATCCAGAGCTTGATATACTTTTAGATCTAAAAAGATTCACCCCAATCAGGGGAAAGGATCCCCTCACATAGAAAACTGTCAAAATCCGTCAACCGAATACCAACCAAAATCGATCGAAAATTTTCAAATATACCGATCGATTTCGGTCGGTATATTTAAAATTATGCTTTCCCACCCAAGGCAATTGGTTTTTAATATAACAAATTTTTATATATATATAAAATTTAGCAATCGGAATAAATTTTAATTAAATTTTTCCGACCGAGTTCGGTCAAAAATACAATTTAAATAATTAAAGTATAAATTTAATGAAATTACCGACCGAAGTAGATAAAAAATTAGTGCTCTTCCTCAAATTCCGATCGGTATCGATTGATTTTTTTGGACGAAATTATCCAGTTTTTTTAGTAGTGTCTAGTAATGTTATGTCCATTATTCTTCAATGGAGCATAGCTTTAATCCACGTGTACGAAAGCAAAACTAAAGGCTTGGATCATTTTACTTGACACTCTTTCAAAATTTTCTTTTATCTATTTTTTACAACATATAATAATTTTTTTAAATCCAAAATATTTATATGTATTAGTACTCATTCGATTTTATTTATTACTTATAGTTTACACCAAAAGAATTATAAATAAAGATGTTGAGATATCAAGATTTTAAAAATCAATTTCATTGTTCAAAGAAGAGCACAAGAATAAAATCTACTTTTTTAAGAAAAGAACGTTACGTAGTGTTGAAATAAATGAAAAAAAATTGAGTATTAATAAAATGACCCAGCCCTTACTTAGATGCATCTTTGGCTTTAAAATAATTATTTTACCACTAAGTGTTGAAATAAATAGATAAAAGAAAATTTAAAGAGTACCAAGTAAAATGATCCAAGCCTTTAGTTTTGCTTTTGTTCACGTGGATTAAATCCACTACTCTATTGAAAAATAATGGACAAAACATTACTGGAGAGGATCCTTTCCCCCCAATCAGCTACAGAAAATTAGAGATATTTCGAAAATTAAGGAAATTCTTTTATTCCAAAACATGAGAAGACTTGCTAAAAAGATAAAATCGTGCCCTTGTTCTGCGAAAGAAAAAGTGAAATTTATGAGAAGTACTATATTTTGTTCATTAGGCCATCACCTTTAACCCGCGGCCAAAATTATTTTCATACAGTAATCGCAAAAGTATAAAAAAAATTATATTAGTTTTATTTCTAACATAAAGAAATGTGTATATATACGAAAATATATATATTTTTTCGGCTATTATTTTAAGAACGGTTATACAATATCATTTTACCTTGTTATATATGATAGAGATACTTTGATACAATTGGTGAAAGTTAAATGTTATGAGCAACTCTGCAAAACTATCACTAAGATCAAACCAATGATTCAAATCTATTACAAAAGGCAACAAATTAAGACTGTGTAAAATAGGATTTAAGGGAAAATTTCCATTAGAAAGATACCTTGTAGCTCTCACATTTCTAAACCAGATATAACCAAGCTTATCTTTGCAAGTATAATCTTTGGAAAACACTCTCTTTGCTATTCCACTGCGCTAAGTGATCGGTCCACGGTGGAGAAGGTATGTTAAGTTAAGGGTGATCAACTGACTATCCTTCGCCAAAAAATTATATCACGTATAAGGTAAAATATTGCTTGTTATTGATTGAAAATAGATTTTGAATACCCTTAATATAGTTCACTGGCAATTATTAAGTTTTCTGGTTTCACCACTGTCGGTCCCTCTTCGCTTCATTGCCTTTGTCAACTCAATGGTAAAAGCGGAATCTTCTAGTTCTTCCTTTTTAACCTGAAACCGATCTTCTTTACATAAATATTTTCTTTTTGTTGCCTTACCTCTCCTTTTCTCTTTTTCTGAAGAGAAGATAAAAGGAAATATATAGGCACGTTAAACAAGTAGCTGAGGTGGCAAGCATTAATATTTAGAGTACGCAAAAGTTGTGCCACGTTTCATTTAAAAAGATTTTCAATATCTAAATAAACATATCAACTGTTACTATTTATAGAATTGCGACCGAAAGATATTCCGTCGGGAAATACCGTCTGAATTTGGCGAGCTTTAGCAGTACATTCTTATAGTAAGCCACCAATATAACCACCATCAGTCAACACTAACAACTATCCCCGATAGTTGTCACCACATATAACGTTATATTGTTTAATATTTTTTATACAATATTAAAACTAATTAGTATTTTATAAATTTCAATAATGACAAATTTATACATTTAATTAGATGTTAATAAACAGTCTTAGTTATTAAATAGACAAATATTAATATAATATTTTAATATTGAAATATGTACTCAATATCATAATTTCTAACTCAGTTGTCTTAATCTTAAAAATAACAAACGGGCCTTAAAAAAGTTAAATAATCCTCTCTCTTTTCCATTCTGAAATGTAATAGAAAAATTAAATAAAAAAATAACGGAACAATTGAAAACCAATACTCCCTTCGATTCACAATAAATGATCAGTTTCCTTTTTTATTTTGGTTCAAAATAAGTGTTCAGTTATGTAAAAGTTTTTTTACTCCTCTCATTACATGTTTAATTAGGGGTAATTTAGTCATAATAGGTATTTTTGTATTGAATTTAATATTTTCTTAATGAGCGTGCAAAAAACAAATTGGTCACTTACTGTGAACCGGATGGAATACCCTATAACTAAAACAATTGAACAAACAAAAAATGTGAAATACACGAGTAATAAAAATCCTTTCATATAGGATATGTCAACCGTAATTTGAAATATGCAATGGCCCTCCCCGCCTTCACGGTCACTGCCGCCAACTCTCCGCCGTCGATGTCTCCGCATCCGTCACTTACTCATTTCGTCGACAAAAACACCACTACAACCGAGTGCAACCGTTCAAAATTCCAATTAGCTCTTAATAACCCCAGCAATAATCTCGACTCTACTGCTTCATGGACCTCGTTAATAGCAAATCACTGCCGAAACGGCCGCTTAAGCGAGGCGGTTTCCGAGTTTACCCGCATGCGGATTTCTGGATTTGAACCGAATCACGTTACCTTTGTGACTCTGCTCTCCGGTTGTGCCCATTTTCCTGCGCAAGCTCTCTCTCTTGGTTCTGCCGTTCATGCATATGCTCGAAAGCTCGGCTTGGATACTCAGAATGTGAAAGTGGGTACTGCTATTATCGATATGTATTCTAAGTTTGGACTTCTAGAGCTTGCTAGATTGAGTTTTGATCATATGGGTGTCAAGAATAAGGTGACTTGGAACACCATTGTTGATGGTTACATGAGAAATGGCGATTTCAAGAATGCAGTTAAAGTGTTCGATGCAATTCCTGAGAGAGATGTCATTTCTTGGACGGCTTTGATTGGTGGGTTTGTCAAAAATGGGCTTTTTGAAGAAGCTTTAGTGGGGTTTCAAGAAATGCAGTTATCTGGGGTGGAGCCTGATTATGTAACAATGATCTCGGTACTTTCGGCTTGTGCTAATTTAGGGACTCTTGGTATAAGCCTATGGTTGCACCGATTTATCTTGCAACGTGAATTTAAAAACAATGTTCGTGTTAATAACACGTTAATCGATATTTATTGTAGGTGTGGATGTGTAGATTTGGCATGCCAGATATTTGATAAAATGTCCGAGAGAAGCTTGGTTTCATGGAACTCGATCATTGTAGGTTTAGCTGTCAATGGGCATGCAGCAGATGCTCTACACTATTTCAATTCGATGCAAAAGGAAGGATTTAAACCAGATGCTGTGACCTTTACAGGAGTTCTCACCGCATGTAGCCATGCTGGTATGGTTGAGGAGGGATTAAAGTATTTCAAAGCAATGAAAGGAGTTCATAGGATTGCTCCAAGGATCGAACATTACGGGTGTATAGTTGATCTTTACAGCCGTGCTGGAAGATTAGAAGATGCATTAGGTGTTATTAAGAATATGCCCATGAAGCCAAATGAAGTTGTATTGGGGTCTCTATTAGCATCTTGTCGAAATGTTAAGGATGTACGACTAGCTGAAAGGTTAATGCATTATATCTATGAGTTGGATCCGGGTGGAGATTCAAATCATGTGTTGCTATCTAATATATATGCTGCAGTTGGAAGTTGGCACGGAGCTAGCACTGTGAGGAAGAAAATGAAGGATCTTGGAATACAAAAGAGACCAGGTATCAGTTCCATCGAGATTGATGGTGCTGTTAATGAATTTGTGGCTGGAGATAGATCCCATATCCATTCAAAGCAGATTTATGCAATACTTGGGCTTTTGTCAGGTGAGCTAAGAGTGTCTGGCTATGTTGAAGATGATGTGAATGAATCATATGAATAAGGTTGATAACTTTTATTTTTAAGCAACACAACATAAAGGAGTAACTTTTTGCTTTAAACTACCCATAACTTCACTCATTTTTCCTCTTTTGTTTGTAATTATTTTCGGCAAGCACCCATAACTTTAAAATCTTGAATCCACCGCTATTTGAGATGGCATAAGAATAAAAACCGCACAACTCAGTATTGCAATGAAATGAAGGGGTTTAATCCCAACTTGGTAGCAAGTCACCCTACCATCATCTTCACAATAGTTTTGTCCATTCTTTCTTTTTCTCAGCAAGCTCTTTAGATCCAAAGACATTTTTTGCCCTCATGACTTTGAGAGTGTTCATTTGTGATAGCAAAAACTATGTTTCACTCTTAACATTTCTAAGGAATAAAAAGGACAACTTTGCATCAAACCATATATACATTTCAGCTAGTTATGAAATTCTACTCCAAGTAGCTAGCCTGAGCCCATTTACACTTTCTTAGTTTAACATTTTTTGGACCAGAAACAACAAAAACAGAAGCTTGAATTCCATATAGCATTTACCATAAACTTGGAAATATAGCTAAAACAAAATTAGTACTGCATCAATAAGAGCTGCTGGATTATAGAGAGGAGTAAAAAGCTATGGAGTCCGGGGTTTCTTCGGATTAGCACCATTGTGGTGCAATGGATCAGGACCAGATGGGATTCCCCTAAGCTCCCAATCAGCAAATTTCTCATTAATCTTCCCTGCATGATTGTAGTTTCCATGTAAGCCCTTTCCAAAAGCAGCCCCCTGACTTCCTAAAACCTGCATGCATATTCAGAAATTCTAGTTTAAGAATTACTTAGTCATGGAAATCAGCTGAAAATAAAAGATAAGAGAAAAATCTGAAAATCATCAGACAGTCATATAGGCAAAGTTGACACCTTTCGGTTTAGTAGTCTTACAGGAGCAACTTCCTTTTGTGAAATGCATTCTGAGCTACTAGTGCACCCTGCATTAAAATAAAGTAATGATCAAACACAGCAAAAAGCTTTGTACATACATTAAAATAAAATAAAAATATTAGAGAGAGAGAGAGACCATGAGATTCTTGAACAACCAAAACACACAGCAAGAGAAAGAGGGTGAAACGTTTGGCAGTGAAATTAGACATTTCAGAAGCAAAATAGAAATACTGTAGATGCAATTTCTTGATCAAAGTGAGTAAGAAACAAATGGATAAAGTTATGGAGTACACATAAGGTGAAGTTAAAGCCAATTTATAGAGCAAAGATAATGATGAGCCATGCAGCCATTTTAGTATATCATAGGAGTATATACTTTTATGACAGGACAGTGCAGTTTTTAAACCCTCAGGTGAGCTCATCTCATTATATCCTTCTTTCAGTTTTATATTTCCTTTGCTTTCTCTTTTTACTTGCTAGTCTACTCAAACAAAATATTTACTCCTTTCTCTAAACGTCAAAATTGTAGTGAGTAATTAACCTTTCCCAACTCTTCTCCTAGACTTCAATTAGATAATTCATTTAGGGACAAAAGGATATTGTCATATTAAAAGTTAGTTAATTATTCTTACTATCGCTTCTCCAAAATCACCTAAATTTATCAAGGTTTCTTACTTTCATATATTAAATTTAACCAAGCAAGGAAAATGTCAAAGTTAAAACTGCACCCCTTCTACCTTTTCTCTTCTAATCGATCTTTTGGGTATAGACATGTAGACTCCTAGATTTTTAAAGAACAGAGAGAGTAGAATATAAAGAACGTTATTATTTTGGACCTAACGGACCAAACTTATCAAACCATTTCTTCCCTGAAATAAGTTCAAAATAAGTTTTTCAAATTCTGAAACAAACTCTAAGAATAAATAGGATAAAATGTCACTGACATAATCCTACAAAATCTTAGACGTTGGATTCAGATGAAAGTTGTAATCACCACCTTCTATATAGGATAAATAAAATTTTCAAGATTTTAGTAAAGTATTTATATGGATATTACCTGATACCAATAACCAAATGGTGAATAAATGCAATCGTAAATTTAGTAGTGATCCCGATAACTAAGTATATAGTGGTAGTTGAATACAATTGCGACTTTAAAGTTTGAATACAAGATATTATCACTCGTTATTAAAAGTCAGATTAAAGCATAATGTCGCCAAAGAGGAATTCTTGGGATACTACAAAATCTTAAGAAGAAGGGCAAAGTACAAGTGCAAGTGCAAGTCCAACTTTAGAAGGCAAAAAAAGTGTTGTTACTTATTCTTTATTATAAAAAAAGTAGTATAGACCAATGATAATTAAAGAGACAAAGCAGTAAATAAGATATTGTGACGTGATCATATAGTACCAATATACTAGCTAGCTGTACATAAGACCCATAGAACTCCCAGTTTCAGTTATACTTTAAAGATTCACAGAACTGATCATCTTTCACTGTCACCTTTTCTTCAATACTCATTTGCCGTCTTACTTTAAGCTTTAAGAGTGACGGCCTCGCAGCTGCATGCTTTCTTATCAACTTAAAGAAGACAGTACCATTTTTAATGCAAAGGACACCTGCGCCTCCCTTTGCATCACTTCTCAACTGTGCGACCCAATAGGTAAGATTGAGGATAGTACAGAGGATAACAGAGCTGGATTTTGACACTTGAAGTAGTGCTCACATTTGATATGATTTTTTTTTGTTGGTAATATAGTTTAGTATGGATAGCTATTAGCATCTTATCAATATTTTTGAAGTTTCATGCATTACACTTTTTCTAAGCTACAGTTTAGCAATATAATTGACTATATTCCAATAAGTATATGTTCATACTTTAGGCGAAAGATAAAGAAGAATAAAACTATATGATTGATCTTTTTCTTGAAACTGGTTCCGGTAGACCCTCGGCTAGAGAACGACTAAAAATGAAAAGGTAATTGCAACAAATAGGAATAACAACAAGATGAAATAAGATCGACCCCAAGAATGCAGTCAAACTCTAGGTAGTAATAGTCATCTATGAATAAAAGATAACAAACAAACACTAATGCTAGCGCACTGAGTAAGAGACAGAGAGACGCTCGACTACCTACTAACTTTCTACCCTAATCTTTGACCTCCACACCCGCCTGTCTAGGGCCATGTCCTTAGTCAGCTCTAGCTGCGCCATGTCCCGCCTAATAACCTATACTCAAGACTTCTTGACCTCTATCCCTCCTACTGCCCACCGAGGCTAACCGCTCACACCTTCTAACTTGGGCTTCTATACTTCTCCTCTTAACATGCCCGAATCATCTCAACCTCATCTCCTGCATCTTATCCTCCACAGGGGCCACTCCCACATTTTCCCAAATAACTTCATTCCTAATCTTATCCAACCGGGTATGCCCGCATATCAACCTCAACATCCGCATCTCAACTACTTTTAGCTTCTGGGTATGAGAGTTCTTCACCGACCAACACTCTGCTCCATACAACATAGTCGGTCTAACTACAATCTTGTATAACTTACTTTTAAGTCTCCACGACACATTTTTATCACACAAGACACCGTAAGCGAGCCTCCACTTCATCCATCCTGCTCCGATAATGTGTGGGTCAAAATCGGCTAAAGGAAATTCGGCATGAAGAGGTGACTAAGTGTAAGAACTGTGGTTCATCATGGGTGACTAGATCGAGGTCGACCAGGGGTTGAAAATACAGAGCCGCCGAGTAAGCCATTAGGGCCGATGTCGAGCAGAAGGAAAAGAAGTGACGACTAGTGTAACTTTGAAACTTTCAAAGGACATCTTCTATTGAATATTCCATTTGTTGTAATTTTTTAGGGTTTTTGGGAATATCTCATTTAAATAGTAGAAGAGAGAAGGCAAAAGGCATGTAATATTGATTCTAATAAGAACTCTTGTGAAAAGTTGACTCTCGAGAAAGAATACAAAATATTACCTTTCCATAAGGATTCAATTTGCTGTTTATCCCACCTTTTCTTGCAACAGATCCGAGAAAACCTCATATATTCTCATACCCACTTGTCTTACATCGTTGTCAGAAAGAAGAATTATCCACTTCATTCAATATTTGGGTGAATCATTCCCTCAATTTACATTTACTGCCATTTAATATAGTTATTGCTCATTATTGTTCTTCCATTCATTCATAACTACATTATTTAATATCATTTGTATTAAATCGGTTCAAATGTTATTCTGCATTACTTGTACAAGCACGTGTTAGATCTAAAACTTATTATATTTAACTAGGATTTACCCATCACTTTCTTGTTTATTCGGTTTAACAAAAGGTTTTATACTTTTTGGTCAAACAAATTGGCGCCGTCAATGGGGAATTTTCAAGTCAAAGTCATAGTTGTTCTAGATTAAAAAATAAAACAACAGCAAAACACAAAAAATTCGTTTTCCTACTTGCACAGTCTAACATGGCAGGTAATGGAGAGGAAAGACTGAAGGCAGTGGCCGGCCTTACTGCTAACCTCCTTAACACCATCAATGAGGTTAATGGAACAGACGAGGAGAACATGAAACCTAACGCTTCCTCTAGACGAAGTGGTTCACCTCATCTCCTGCATCTTATCCTCCACAGGGGCCACTCCCACATTTTCCCAAATAACTTCATTCCTAATCTTATCCAACTGGGTATGCCCGCATATCCACCTCAACATCCGCATCTCAACTACTTTTAGCTTCTAGGTATGAGAGTTCTTCACCGACCAACACTCTGCTCCATACAACATAGTCGGTCTAACTACAATCTTGTATAACTTACTTTTAAGTCTCAACGACACATGTTTATCACACAAGACACCGGAAGCGAGCCTCCACTTCATCCATCCTGCTCCGATAATGTGTGGGTCAAAATCGACTAAAGGAAATTCGGCATGAAGAGGTGACTAAGTGTAAGAACTGTGGTTCATCATGGGTGACTAGATCGAGGTCGACCAGGGGTTGAAAATACAGAGCCGCCGAGTAAGCCATTAGGGCCGATGTCGAGCAGAAGGAAAAGAAGTGACGACTAGTGTAACTTTGAAACTTTCAAAGGACATCTTCTATTGAATATTCCATTTGTTGTAATTTTTTAGGGTTTTTGGGAATATCTCATTTAAATAGTAGAAGAGAGAAGGCAAAAGGCATGTAATATTGATTCTGATAAGAACTCTTGTGAAAAGTTGACTCTCGAGAAAGAATACAAAATATTACCTTTCCATAAGGATTCAATTTGCTGTTTATCCCACCTTTTCTTGCAACAGATCCGAGAAAACCTCATATATTCTCATACCCACTTGTCTTACATCGTTGTCAGAAAGAAGAATTATCCACTTCATTCAATATTTGGGTGAATCATTCCCTCAATTTACATTTACTGCCATTTAATATAGTTATTGCTCATTATTGTTCTTCCATTCATTCATAACTACATTATTTAATATCATTTGTATTAAATCGGTTCAAATGTTATTCTGCATTACTTGTACAAGCACGTGTTAGATCTAAAACTTATTATATTTAACTAGGATTTACCCATCACTTTCTTGTTTATTCGGTTTAACAAAAGGTTTTATACTTTTTGGTCAAACAAATTGGCGCCGTCAATGGGGAATTTTCAAGTCAAAGTCATAGTTGTTCTAGATTAAAAAATAAAACAACAGCAAAACACAAAAAATTCGTTTTCCTACTTGCACAGTCTAACATGGCAGGTAATGGAGAGGAAAGACTGAAGGCAGTGGCCGGCCTTACTGCTAACCTCCTTAACACCATCAATGAGGTTAATGGAACAGACGAGGAGAACATGAAACCTAACGCTTCCCCTAGACGAAGTGGTTCACCTCTTCCTCATGGCAGCGTTACCGCCTCCCATGGGAAAGGAGCCTCTACGTCTACAACGGAAGCACCACCAGCAGTGAAAAAGCTACTAGAATCATGGCTAACGAGTACGCTGACCAGCATACTCAACAAACCCGCCCAAAGGGCGAACAGGGAGGATGTACGAGTCGGTATCATAACAGCAACCGATGAGCAGCACACCCCTCTCCCTATAACAGGTATCACTCACACCGTTAATGATGCAGGTAACAACACCCTCATAACTATTTTAAGAAAAATGGAGGAGATGGAGAATGAGAACAAAGCACTCTATGTACAAATGCGAGAGCACCAGGAAAGGGCAGATAAGATACCAGGCGCCCCAAAGTTTCTACCAAAATTGGACGCCAGCTAGTTTGTAGAACAACCGTACAACGACGAGGCCGCACCACATGTTATACCTAAAACATTCAAAATGCCGTCATACTTGAAGATATATGACGGAACAATGAACCTTGAGGATCACATCACCCACTACGTCACTGTAGTAAAAGGAAACGACCTCGCTAAAGAGCAAGTATTATCCATATTGCTAAAAAAGCTTGTTGAAACCCTAATTGGAGGAGCATTGACGTGGTACTCACAACTGTCGGTGCGGTCCATAGAAACATTTGAGGAAATGTCGAGAAGTTCGTCACCGCCCGTGTCGAGGATAAGAAAGCAGAGACAAGGGTAAATGATATATTCGCCATTAAATAATTACCCGGCGAATGACATAGAGACTTCCTCGCCCGGTTCAACCGTGTTAGAATGACTCTCCCAAATGTATTGGAGGGAATGACGGTAGCAGCTTTCCAAAACGAGCTGAAAGGAGCGGTTCGCTGAGTCGGCTTATTATCACGACCCAAAAAAACCACTAGTCGTGATTGCACCTTAGTCGATCCGCTAGGTAAGCCAACTAACAGAAAATACAATCCAAAAGAGATTATAGGAAAATAGTAAAGAATTAGCTGAACATTTACAAATTGACCCAAGACCTGGTAGTACGAATCACGAGCTTCTAAGATTTGAAATTTCAAAACTGATTCAAATAAATACACGTTCTGCTTGAAAACTACATAAATAGATTAATACTGTCTAAAACTACCAAGGACAAGTGGCAGCCTCTATACAGAATACACGAACATATTCAGGGTCAGACCCCAACTTCTTCAACATCTCCGCTTCAATAGTCTGCATAGAGTGTGCAGAAGTGCAGTATCAGTAGAACCGACCCCATGTACTGGTAAGTATCTTAACTAACCCCGTCGAAGTCGTGACGAGATTTTTAGTTAAAAGATACTCATTAATAAACACTATAATGTAAATTAGCAATAAGACTAAAAGACAGAATAATAGAATAGAGTACACAATACGGCTGTAACCAAAAATAAAAGAGTATCAGAAAGCATCACAATTTAACAGTTTCCAACATCTCAACCGGCCCTTTCCTTAGAACGAAAGACCATGAACCACAACACTCACCTCATATACTTTCATAGTGTAATAAAGTACTCAAGACAAAAATTCTAAGGACACGGCAACACCCTTCGTGCATTTATCTCATCCTCACCATATATGCGTAAAACAGTACCAACAAAATGATAAAAATACCGACAATAGAAATGACAAGGAAGGGAATATGCAAGCAGTAATAATGAACGAGAATGACGGAAGAACATCAGTAACATACTAAGTAGAGAGCACAGAGGTAATGACCACAATTAGGAATAAGGGGTTATAATTTCAATTAACTAGCATGATGGAGGCCTAAGTACAAATATAGCAAACAAGAAGGAAAACACATGACCTCCACAAGTTAACAAGTAAGGACATGAAGGACTAGCATGGTGGAAGGCTTACACTAAGGTGCAACAGAGTAAGTACAACATGAGTATAATTATAAAAGCAGGAAATAGGCATGGCATATGCAAGTTAAGCAAGTAAAAGACATGGAAAACACAACAACAATTGGGATAGAGGTTAAGTATGGGACAATAAAAACATATCACACAAAATACATAATGGCGACAATGACAACTCAAGGTAAATGCGGAAATGTATACATGGAAAACAGATATCACATCATCATGCATGTCCCTCATCCTCACCTGTACGGAAACACCCTTCGTGCTATGACCTCACATTATTAGAAGCATAAAAATATAAATGAAATGACACGGCATCACCCTTCGTGTTTTACGCTCTTCCTCACATGATAATGAATATAAACAAAGGCACGACATCACCCTTCGTGCTTTACACTCTTCCTCACATGATAATAAATATAAACAATGGCACGACATCACTCTTCGTGCTTTACACTCTTCCTCACATGATAATGAATATAAACAATGGCACGACATCACCTTTCGTGCTTTACACTCTTCCTAACATGATAATGAATATAAAAAATAAAATGGCAAGGCATAAAGTATATATATATATAATACCGAGGAGAGTGTTCAACGAATATTCCAAACAAAGTTCGCAATCACTGTTTATAAGCCAGCAATGTTTCACTGAACCCTCAAGGGCCATATAATTCAAGTACTTCTACAAATCTCACAATCTATTAGCCACACAGGTATAGAATCCAACATATAAAAGTATCAGTCGTAGCAATGTAGTAGTGATCACGCATAGAGATGACCAAACTAGACACACCAATGTATTCCCCAAATTCTATTAAATGGGATCAAGTTATCTTAGGCTAGGTCTTTATTTCTAACATTTTATACTACGTTCTTACTATATGTAAATCTAGCGAAGCAAGGAAGTTACGTAATTCGACAAAACATAATTATAACATCTACCCCCGAGCATGATTAACCCCGGCACATACATATATGTTCGTCACCTCATATATGTATCTCCCCCGCATGTAGCAAAGAATGGAAAATAGAAGGAAAAATTCCCTCAACAAAGTTAGGANCCCCAACTCAAAATATGACCGAATGAACATACCCTTATTTTATATATTTTCTGCCAGTTATTCTGCCTCGTTTCTCATGTCAAACAATCCCGAAACTCGCTTTTTATGCCTCCAATGGATTCCTTGTTAAATTTTAGTCAAGTTAGGCTTTTTAATCACTCGATTTGACCTTATAATGAAGGAGATATGTTGGTTTCAATATTTGCAAATAGTATAGGTTTTTAAGTACGAATTCAGTAGCAATTTCGTAATTAATCTGAAAAATCTTGCAACCCAATTTTTAGTAAAATGATCATAAATTTCTCATACGATGTCCAAGTTCGATGATTGTTTTTGCTATGGATCCGTAATTAAGATACGAATCTAATTCTTCAATCAAAATAGAAATCAGAGCTCGTTTGGTTAATGTGGTACCATTTATATTTGAAGAAACGACGTCGAAACATAAGAAAAACGAGCGCAACGCAGCCCAAACCTATATGAAATTCACCCGAGCCCTCGGGACCACGTCCAAACATACCAACAAGTCCCATAACATAACACGAAGATACTCGAGCCCTCAAAATACCGAGGGAAGTGCAGATACTCAAACGACCTGTCGGGTCGTCACATCTTCCACCACTTAAATACACGTTCGTCGTCGAACGTGCCAAGAGTCTTGCCAAAGCTACCAAATCACGGTGCTACCTTACTAAGCATAAACCCGGGGATGATCCCACGTCACCCTGATCAACATAAGCCTTCCAACACAACATAACTAGAGATCTTTATTTCGACGTTGGTCCTTAAACCTTAGAACTCAATCTCTATCATCCAGAATTCATCACAAGACCCGAATCCCAAAGCCACATACTTTATAAGTCTGAACAAGTTGTATCAAGTCACAACCATAACACAACATGTAATCACATGATATACCCCTTTACTTCAAGACTCACAGTAGGAACTGCCGACCATTATTACTGCCCAAAACAAAATCGGTGCCAGTAGCAA
>MDKH01182770.1:0-41812 GCA_005239495.1 Nicotiana undulata | reverse complement strand
ATATTTTAGTATTTTACTTTATATTTTATTTAAAATACGTGTACAAAAAATGAAAAAATTAAATTTTTTTTTTGAAATATTAGGTAACCGGCCCGGCCCGTTAAACCCCTACCCGTACGGGTTATTTTTTACCCGGATAAACCCAAATCCGTTAAACCCATTAACAATTAACCGTAACCGGCCCACTAACCTAACCCGTACGGTTCAAAAAAATTGCTAACCGGCCCGGCCCACCCGTTAGCCACCCTTAGTATAAGGTGTGTAGATTGTTGAAATCCCTCTATAGTTTGAAACAAGCCTCGAGGCAATGGAACATTAAGCTTACAAATGCTTTACTGCGAGCTCGATACTCTCAGATTTCATATGATCATTCACTCTTTACCATGAAATGTGGCAAGAACACTGTGATCATCTTGGTGTATGTGGATGATTTGTTGATTACTGGGAATTCTCACAGTATGATTACAAAAGTAAAGAAGACTCTTCACCACAATTTTAAAATGAAGGATTTAGGGGAACTTATATACTTTCTTGGAATAAAGGTTTTGATATCACAAGGAGGAATTTGTACTGAACCAGAGAAAATATACCATGGAGCTTATTTCAGAGGCATATTTGAGTGGATGCAGGTCAGTTGCAACTCCAATGGATGACAACCATTTTGGGACACACAAGAGATAAGCTATTGGAGGATGTTGGAAGCTACCAAAAGTCGATAGGAAAACTGCTTTATTTGACCATCACAGGACCAAATATAAGTTTTGATGTGCAAGTGTTGAGACAATTTATGCAGAATCCTAAACAATCACATTTTGATGCAGCATTAAGGGTGGTGAGATACATCAAGGGATCCCTAAGCTTAGCTATATTGTTGAAGAAAGGTAAAGCAAACAACTTGACAGTGTTTTGTGATTTGGATTGTGCAGCCTGCCCAAATACTAGAAGGTCAACTACAGGATACATTGTCAAACTAGGAGACTCCTTGTTATCCCGGAAGTGCAAGAAGCAACAAACAGTCAGCAGAAACAGAATATAGCTAGGAACATGCCTGTAGTATTTGCAGAGGCAGTATGGATGGTTGGATTGCTAGAAAAACTAGGAAACAATGTGATGAAACCAGTGCATTTGCATTATGACAGCAAAGATGTTTTGCAAATAACAGCTAATCTATATTTCATGAGAGAACCAAGCACATAAAAATTGATTGTCATTTTGTGAGGGAAAGGATCAATACATGGCTTATTACTACTAATATGTATCTACCAAACAACAGTTAGCATTATTGATGACCAAAGGTTTGGGATATGCTTAGCATCACCTGTTGTTATCCAAGTTGGGAGTGTTAGATGTCTTCCGCTCTCCATCTTGAGAGGGTATTGAAATGCAAGAATGATTGCGTATGTAGTTAGGGGTCATTTAGAAATTAAGAAAGTTAGAAGGGACTAGTTAGTTACTGCAGTTACTTAACAGTGCATAGTTTGTTGTAAAAGTACTGTAAAGTACCTAAATATAACTAACACTTTCCATTATTCAGAATACACGATCCTTCTTGCTCTCTGCTTCTCTCCTCCTATCTTCTCTTCTCTGCATAGAATCTATGCCCTAGATAGCAATGCAATTCGTTTAATCTACATGTTACCTGATCAGGTTAGCTAAGGATTCTACAAATTTACAAAGTACATAAACAATCATTTTTAGAGCTGCTATTTAGAAATTAGTCAGTACTTATCTTAGCCTGAAAACTTAAACTATAAACTTAATTTCAGGATAATTCAGGATATATCCTGAAAATTAAACTGGAAAATTAAAATTTAGAATACATTAGTTAATTTTTAAATAGTCATCCTTTAGAGTGGCTACCTAATGTCATGCCTACCATTTTCTATCCTAAAAGTGGCTAATTGGACACTTCACCCTTACCAAGCTAAGAAGCCCAGTAAAGACTGCGAAGCAGTTAGGCCCACGGGCCGCAGCTCGATATCTGCAACGTGTCTAACGGCTGATAGCCTCCCCGTTTCTTGCCTTCTCTTCCCGTAGAATAGATTCTTTACTCACCGTACTCGAACTTTCTACCCAAAAACCTAAGCCCATCAGCTAATTTTCCTTCGCCAATGGCAGAAGTCGACAGCTCAAATTCCCCATCTTTATCTGAGGTACTTCTCTTTTCATTATCTTTTATCGAATTTCTCAGAAGATCTCAACTAATTCTGGATTGATGTTTAGTTGATTGGTTTTTTTAGTTTATGAACCGACGAATTTAATTTTGTGGAATGATGTATAGATTCAGAAATATGCAAATTTAAATGAGGATCTTTTATAATAAGAAATTAGTAGCACTGGAAGAAAGATCGGAAAGTCTCAGGCAAGTGTAATTGGCATGTATAGCTGAGAGCCTGATTTCTAATACAGTTAAAGTTTAATTTATTTTTCTGATATTTTAAATTTAATTGTGGGTGTCTGTTCAACTACTACAAAATATTCGCGATTTTGAGAGGAAACTAGAGCTAGTAATCAGCTGTTGGTCATTTGATAAAAGTTAGTTTTTGGCTCCTTGTTTGGCTGTTTTCCTATTTATCTATAGGATTTTGGTTTACACGACGAAGTGACAAAAAGTTAGAGATTCGCAACAGGGCGAGACAGGTCAAATCATAATCATGAGAGATGGTTAATTTTTTTTTTCCAATAGTCAAAAGCGTCACAGTGTAGGGCGGATTAAAAGAAATTTTAGAGAATAATAGCACGTTAAACTCATTAGGTGGAAAAAAAAAAAAGAACTCTTAAGCGAGGCAGAACGGATTTATACCGGGTAAGCCGGGGCAGGTCAAAATAGAGAAAAATGCACGGGTCGGGAGGCTTAAAACTTTGTGGGTTAAGAAGGCTTCACCCCGTCACACTGCCCTGTTTGTCGTCCCCATCTAAAGTAAGTGGAATTTGCTATTTGCCTGTTCAGGAGTCTTTTAATAGTAACTTGGTATTCTGGCGTGTCAGATTTGCCTATTTACGAGCTTGTACGCTCTTCAGGTCTTCCTTTATTAGGATATTATTGATGAATGTGGGCACTCCCATGGAAATTGTTTTTATTCACTATGCTTATGTGCGATTCCAAATAGCTCTATTATTGGATGCATCTAAAACCATTTGCTTTGTTGTTCCACTGAGATTCCTTTCCCCAGATAGAGGCTTTTTCTGCAAATGACAAATTTTTTTTCCAAATCCTGGCGCGTCTCCGTTGCCTGTTTACGAGTTTGTAAGCTCTTCAAGTCTTCCATTATTTTGATACTATAGATGTATGTGGGCATTCCCAAGGAACTTGTTTTATTGACAATACTTCTGTTGGATTCCCCATAGCCCAACTACAGGAAAGATATGAAACCATTTGCTTCGTTGTCCCACTGAGATTTCCTCCCTCTGATAGAGGCTTTTCCAGCAAATGACAAAACTTTTTTCCAAATCCTGGATGTGCAGCAATATTTGCTGAAAGAGATAGAAGAGAAATCTACCACGGTGGCAAAGCCAGTGGAAGAAACTGAGGTTAAGGCCTCTTCTACTGCTCCATCTGAGGAAGATACTTCCAAAACTGAGGAAACCCCAGTGGTTGAGAGTAGTGAAGTTGTCCCTGCTGCACCTGAAGAAAGCAGTGGAGCCTCTGATTCAGCAGCACCTGAAATTAATGAAGCCTCTCCTCCTGTAGAGGCTGCCAGTGAAGAAAGCACCGAAAGTACTGAAGACGAGACTTCTGGGAATGGGGATCAAGAATCAGCGGATGAGACCCCTGAGATCAAGGTTAGATTGACTGGACAATCAGTTTTGACTTCTGTGTATTGGTTATATCTTATCTATTGATCGTGTTGTGGTTCTTGTCGTGATTGTCAACTAGCTTGAGACGGCGCCTGCTGACTTCCGTTTCCCTACTACGAATCAGACAAGGCACTGCTTCACAAGATATGTTGAATATCATCGGTCAGTAGACATGCTATGCTGGCCATTGCTCTTTGTGTTTGCATCTATTTTTGTGATCAATCCATGTAGCCTAAATGTATTTGGTTGGTTTGCCTTTCAGATGCATAGCTGCAAAGGGTGAAGGCGCTCCTGAATGTGACAAGTTTGCCAAGTATTACCGATCCCTTTGCCCTGGTGAATGGGTATGTTTATTTTGTATTTTTCGTTTGCAAGATGAGATTAGTATGTATGGGTGTGTATACATTCGCATATTAATAAGTATATACATAAAGTGCGTGTATGTATGTAATGCCTATGCTCTTGGTTGTACGCTTGCCGTAATCCCGCACTCATCTAAACGCCTACTTCGCCAGCCCACTTATAGTACAATTTTTCCCTTGGATTTGGTTGGATGGAAACAGTCAGGTCCTAAAGCGGAGGGATTGCCTTGATCTGTAAATTTGAATTGTTAATAACAGAAATCACTAAAACATGAAATGTTAATGTATTGATTGGATTATAAAAGTCTTTTGAATGCAAAATTTACTTTATTAGCATTTGCGAAGACCGCAGTAATTATTCTCTGGTGCTTTTTTCAACAATTGAGCAATCCTAAAATACAACACCAAATCCCTCTATACAACTAAATTGAAGAAACAGATTAGGGACACTTTTCAGATTATGCGAAGTATGAAGGTGAACTTTGCAGTGGTAAAGAGGACAGAGGAGCTTTGACGATGATGCTCACAAATCAGAGACCATAAAATCCTTAAATCGGGAAAGAGGAGGTGTCTGGGGCTTGACTTGAGATAATGAGTGCAAACTCAATAGGGTAGGGAGTGACTGACTGCCTTTAACACCTTCCTCAGCAGAGGGGAGCCAGAGGGGAGTGAACATCTTCCGTCTGTGATGGGAGGTCAGAGCTGTCAAAAAATCTGGAGATGTGATCCAAAATGACGCCTCCTCAGGAGTTATTGAAATTAGCATACAATGGGGCCCATATCCATCCTAGCACTGTAATTCATCCAATGGGGTGGGTGAGATGTGGGCTTGTGGATTGGCCAGCAATCAGGTAATATGGTTCACTGGAACCAGTAGACATTTCTCTGCCTGTAGAGAATTTTACAACTCGCTTCATCTTTTGATAAATTATGCAACTTTCATCATAAGGGTGAGATAACTGACTTCACTTTTCATTTTTTTCCGTTGTCTTGATCGTGTTTAGAGTGGAAAGTGGAGATGGAAATGGGAGTTGAATGTTAGCAGTGGTCTCATGGTGTGGAGTTTAGTTGGTCTAAGAAATTTAGTAATTTGATGTTCAAATTGATTGTAATTTGCTATGGGTTGAGGATTTTGGTAGAGTGGTGATCCAATTCATGGTAGAGTTATAGCAGGTCAGATCCAAAGATCCTTGAGCCATACTTGGGGCTGTGATTGTGTTAGATCTGGCTCTGTGCGGTCTCCTCTGGTAAAAGGTGATTCAAATTAGAATGCTTCTGACATAATTTCTCAGTCTAAACAAGTCAATGCTACAGAATTTCGACTGTATGAATCTATCATCTATGTATGAACAAGTGGTTAAGTATACTTAAAAGGGGTGGTAATGAAAGAACCAATGTGCCTATTCTTGAGAAATAATAGACGAGTGAAAGCAGCCTTTTATCTATTATTTTGAGGGAGCAAAGGAATTGTTGGCAAGTTTGATGCATTCTGGTCACTCTGTGATATCAACCTCACAAGTCTCATAGGTTGCTGAGGCTTAGACTTGAGGTGGATAATGCGTTTCTCAAAACTCATCACGATCCTCTCATGTTGTCAGATTGTTTTTGGTGTTTCCTTTTGACAATGACATGTTTTGCTTTGATTGTGGCTGCAGATAGATAGATGGAATGAGCAGAGGGAGAACGGGACCTTTCCAGGACCATTGTAATCAGCATTTTTGGTTCCAATCCTGCCACATCTGAACTCTCAAATGAACAGGGAGTTCTCTTTGAACAAATTGTGATCAATAAAGTTTTGCCTTTCCAATGGAACTAGTTTAAGCATACAATGAGTTTGCTGCTACAAAAAGAGTTGTTCATGGTCCATCCTTCTTAACTTAGAACACACATTTCTCTATTCTGAATCTTGTACTTGTTGAATTACCGTAGAATGTGTTGCACTTAAATATTTTCTGTGGGAGGGTTAACATATCCTGCAATAAAGTTTATTTTACCATTGCACACTCGTTATCTTCCTCGTTACACTAGCACTACCTACCTCATCCCAAACATTATGCTACTTGCTGTCGCACGTTATGCTAAAATGAAGTGCATCAGCTCCAGGTCTATACAAGACTATATCTGATTGTGAGGCTCTTCACCCCTCCAGTGGTTGGGGCAAGCTTAGCAGCCTAACTAATTGCGTACAGACTGTTTAATCTTTAATGGATAAAAGAATAAAAAGTACAACAGATAAGACGATAAAACACAACTTACATCTTGTTATACCAGTAAAGGAAATCCAACCTGCCTGCCTAAACGTTACCTATGGAAATAAAGGCAGTAATTTTTTCCATCAATAATGAATTCATCAAACTCGTTTTACGTTTTGAGGGACTGATGCATAATTCAGACAACACAAATGCTCTGACCCCTTTTTGACTTGTCGAAGACCATAAATTTCGACCATAAATTTCGAAAGTCTATTTTTTCTTGAACTGCATGCACATAAATTGGGAACGGGGGAATACTATGTAGGTAAGAACCAATCAATATTATTCTTTTACTGAAAATGTCCAAGATTGGATTTTATTAAATAAGTGTCCAATAACGGGGGCTAAAAAGAAAAAAAAAAAGCACCAATGTACAAAATATGACTGAATATTCATTTGATTTGATCAACTTCCCCCGCATGGAAAGTCTCATCTCAACATAAATCCTATACTCTTTTATCATCTATACGTGCAAGTCTCCACAAACAATCTAATTCTCGTCGTGTATATATACATCCTGCACACTAATCATCTGCATTGCTGATGCCTGGTCCAGCTTCAATACAAGTTCAGGCCATTCTCTCATGTTTGAGCTTCACTGGACTGCACGACAGCATTAGAATTGTTCGTGTATGATGACTCCTTTTGACATAAGCAATCTGGTAAAGGATTTACATAAAATGCCTCCTCTGAACGGAACCTATCCATTCCCTTCGTTCCTGAAATAGGTCCTTTTCTCTTCCTAGGTGATCCTTGCCTGACCAAGGAACAAGATTAGATAACATTATATTATTGATTCATCGTTAAAGTGCCACTATGTGCAATATAACAACTAAGAGCAGATGAATTAGATAATGCAGTCTACAGTTTCAGTAATCAAAGGCAATATCTTGGTCAACAAATTGGATACCATGGTCCAAATCCCAATAGAAACAAAAAGGCAAGCAGGTAATTTTCTTCCCATCTACCCAAGTCACGGTAGGCAAAGCTACCCACTAGCTTTGCTGGTGAGAGATAGCAAATACTGTAGACATAGTCCCACATCGGCAAAAAACAAAAGAGTGATGCTGAGTATATGAGTTAACAAGCCTTAGACCCTAGTGATGCGTTTTAAACGCGTGAGGATAGGCCCAGAGCGGACAATATCACTAGTGGGCCGGACTGTTACAAATATCAAGTGGAATAGTGGAGGTGCCGCAAGTTAACTCAAACACCACATTATACAGTCAAACTTCTCTATAACAACAT
Source organism: Nicotiana undulata (assembly GCA_005239495.1). NCBI lineage: Eukaryota > Viridiplantae > Streptophyta > Magnoliopsida > Solanales > Solanaceae > Nicotiana > Nicotiana undulata. The sequence continues at coordinate 34,152 of MDKH01182770.1, read as the reverse complement.
TGTTTGTTCCGAATATTTCTAGATATTATAGCGAATTGTTATAGAGAACATATATTATAACATAAATAAGAATTGGGTCCGGAAAAGTTTGACTTTTATAGTGAAGAGTTGTTATAAAAGGATACTGTTATAGAGAGGTAGGACTTTATATATGAATAAAATAGAAAAAAGAGATGTTGGTCACTCAAATGACTATATGAGTCATGAACGTAGTCTTCACAACTAAGAGACCAAAAGATGGTTGAGTAAAGCAAGGCTATTTGAACTAATACGAGCAAAACAAAGCTTGACATATATAGCATCACTTTAAGGCTTTAAAATAAATGTGAAAATGGAATGCTAACTTTAGGCCAAGGACATGGAACACACTAAGCAAATCCTATTGCCCGCCTTTGCTCAAATACACCACAATACATGACCAGCCTCGAGAAACATAGGACAAGAATATTAGCAAGCAGGTAACTCTTACAATTGTTAGTAAGAAATCTTATGACTAAAAGAGAATTCATGTCACCAGCAATTTGATTAAGTATCACTTAGGATAACAAATTTAACTTTTGAAATACCTCGTTCTGTGAACTTCAATAATGCGATCAGACAGTTTTTTCCCCTCTGTCATTGTGCCTTGATCAACTTTGTTGACAAGTCGGACGAGAGCTTTCCTGATGAATTAAACGAAAATATTAGCAGGTAGTTCGAATCCTGCTAGCAGACAAAGGATATGATACAGCGTATTCAGGAAAAAATCTTGCCTATCAGGAGATATTGTTTTCCTGTGCCCCAGAAACCGACGATGTCCCTCAACTGCTCTTGCCATATTCCCTGAGTACGAAGGTACGAATATGTCACTCTCAACTGACACAATATAATCAATTGCAGCTAATTGAGATGCATGCTTGCTGAATGGTTCAAGCTCCTCATAAGATGCCAACTTTTCCTGCAAAAGACAAAGATTGTAAACGTCGATAGGGAGGGGAAGATATTGGATTAGGAAATGAGATGGATTCTGTACAATATAATCATGGTGAGAGTTTGACACGATCATCAAGTCTCATATAAATCTATACGATTAAACAAATTAACTTCGAGGTCCAGTGGCACATGGTTCGAAACTCAGTGGAGGCTTGGCTTCTCGTGCAACCTATCAATCTACACTACCAAGCTTAATCTTCCTCTTTTCGGTTAAAGCTGGCAACATTACTAGTCACATTTAAAGTTCTGCTGTCTGAGTCAACAATTACAACCTTACGATTTAGCTGTAAGGTAATACTTCTATCGGCCATATTTCACAGCAGCTATCAGTTAGCTCAGGAAAGATGTTCACCAGGATATGCTGAGGTAAGTAAACCTGCACGCTTATTCTGCGTTCTCTCTTTGGATGCAAATAGAACCTCACACTTGGTTTCAAAAGCAGATATCAACAACCAGCAACAGAACCAGCTTTATTTTCAATAAACAACTACCAACGAAAACCTAAAGGGATATCATAGCGATGTATATTAGTGAAGAACGTTAAGCTGTAGTTTGATTTTACATATTTGACATAAAGAAAGTGTTCATAATAAAGCTAATTGATGGTATTTGGTGTTAGAGGTTTATCTCCTTTGCAGCTTAGAAAATATATAAGTTTATGGGCGTCCACAGTCACAGTGATTCACAATTAAATTTTTGGAAAATTATGATCACTGAAATAAGGAAAACATCAAACAACTATTTGAGGTAGGTTTGTAAAGAACAAACCTTGTTCATTAGTAAGGGATAGCGAGACTGTAGATCAGACATATGGGAATCACCCCCATATATCTCTCCTGCAGCAATATAAATCGGGGTGTTCGATGTGAATCCAAGAGCAGAAAGGAAAATCCCCACCTCCCTAGGAGTTAATGGACAATAGCCTTTGCCTCTTTGTTCGACAGGGTCAATGTCTTTCACTTTCCACCATGGGATGCTTTCCCTATAAATTGTAAAGACAATGAAATAAAAGCAACAACAAAAACAAACCTAACGTAATCTCATAAAGTGTAGTCTGGGAGGGGTAGAATGTACGCAGATCTTACCCCTACCTTGTGACAGTAAAGGAGTTGTTTCCGATAATGAGATATAAGCAAATGTTATAAAATTCAAACAGTCTTAAGTCATATGCATTATGTCTTTCTAGAAGACATTTCCTACAACCATATGCTTCTAGATTTCAAACATCAGTTAGCTTCGTTTCATAATAACCTACCTGATTGCCCTAAGTTCTTCAGCTTCTTCTGGGGATAGATCATGTGTGCATCCACTAAAGGCAAGCATGTCTTTTTCATAGCGCAAATGTAAAGCAATGTATGGACCATAGGATCGCATACGATCCACCAACAACTGCAAATAAATGAGTGTATGACTTGAAAGACTGTGACAATATATCAGTGGAGATATTATGAAACAATAATAAGCATGAACAAACATGATCACCTTTCCCATCGCTTCGATTTGGGGAGAAAATCGGAGGGCTTGATAGCAAGCACGGCAGCGCAACTTCTGAATATCAGGAGGCAGGTTATTATTTGCCAGCCTTGAGTCAGATTTGGCTGCTCGAATCACCTACAAAATTGTTTCGGATATATCAGCCATAATGAACTTTTTTCCTTTTTTTTTTTTTGCTTTCCTTGTGTGACAATATGTGCAAGATATATACCTGGTATTCATCCCACATACTAGCTATCTCCTTCTCATAGTAATCTACACCAGACCAACTTCTGAAATGCTTAACTGCTCTAGCTGCAGATGCAAGTTCTTTTGGTAGCTTTTTGACAATCCTTACATCATTTGCCAATGCATTAATGAAATGGTCTTCGTCGAACACATCAGAGAATTTGCTGCAATTCAAGAGCTGAAGAGTAAGTGTATCCACATACATGAGTTTGCAGCAGAGGCTGCTGATTAAACATAAAAGCATGACCAAAGAAATTATCATTGCACACCTGGAATCCTTCCAAAGTGATCGCTTATCAAGCTCCGGGATTACAAGAGTAGCATTTATGATACGAGCAACAGCAACCATGTCACATATCTACAAAACAACAATAACTGCTTTCAGTTCAAACAATGACATGCCAAACAAATTATGCTAAACTGTTACAGGCTCAAAAAAAAGATACATCTAACGATGCACACAGTGAGACAAGGAGAAGGGAGTAGAAAAATACAGACCCCGGCCCTCATCTGATTGAGTCCACCATTTGTATGAACGAGCAGGTAGCCTCGAGACTCTGGAGGAGCTGGAGATTAAATGCACACTATTATGAAAGATAAGCAACAGAATGATCCTCTTTATGTTTGCTACAAGTATGACTAAAGCTATTTTGAAATATTTTTTGATAGGAAACAAGAAATGACTTACATGTATATGATGAAGTTGGTGCAACACAACGAACATAGTCTCGATTTGGAGGCGGTTTCCATAACTTGTCCAAAGTCCAATTCCAACTTGCACCATCCAACTGTCAAATCTAAAGGAGTGAAAACATGAAAAATATATAACTGCTTTGTATCAATAATCTATATCTGTATCAAATCCACCATGATGGAGCAATACCCTAAAAAAAGAACACTTTAAAAAAAAAGTGAGATATAAAGAATTAATACTTCACAGTATTTTTGAAAGAAGATACAACCTTGCTAGCAGTAACAGGAGCTTTAGAGAAATGGGGTGGAGCAAATTCTTGAATCCAGCTTCGCTCTCCGCTCAATCTTTGGTATGAAAACTCATGCTGCTATACATATTCAGGCACCTCAGATCAGCATTAAAATCATACTAATAACAAGCATACACACGACAACATTGAAAACTGTTATGCATTAATCCTCTGTATTCACTTCACCAATGTTTATGCCCAATAAACACGCCTACAACAACAACAAACAAAAAACCAAGTGGGTAACGCAGACCTTACCCCTACCTTTTGAAGATAGGGAAGTTGTTTGCGGCAGTGGCGGAGGCAGGATTACCGCTAAGGGGTTCAAAAAAGAAAAAAGTTAAAAAGGTTGTAGCTAGTGGGAATAGAACGAATTTGAACCCCTTGACCACTAAGTTATGCTTTTGAACTGTGTCTAAGGGATTCAAAACACAATATATAGAGGTAAAAACAGATTTTATCTTATATGTACAATATAATTTTTCGACGAAGGGCCCTTCCGTCCCCCTAAATCCGCCTGTGGTTTCCGGTAAGGCCTCAGCTCAAGGAACAGTGAAACCAAAGCAACAAACAATTGCAACAACAAGGTAACAGGGTAACGGAAGCGAATGACACAATATGTACTAATAACGATCCAGGAATAAGAAAATACAACAGTAGGTTGATGAAAAATTTGAAATGGGATTCCAAAATAGTTAAAATGTAAATATTTATAAGAAAGAGATAGAAACAAGAAAATACTGAAAACAGAGGAAACATAAATTGAAACATTTATAAAGAAAATGTAGAGAGAGAGAGAGAGTAGTAGTTGTAGTACCATAGGAAGTTTGTTGTTAGCATCAAAGGAAGGGACATGAAAATGTACGGATAGCAGAGCCACAAAAGTTATTACAGGAATGGCACAAATGAAAACCTTTCGAACAGAATTCCTCCACCTTTTCTTCTTCTGCTGCTGCTGCATATCCACCAACCCCAATGCAATAAACCAAATGTATAGATGTGCGTATGAAACACAAGGTGGCTGCTGCTGATTTTGATTCTTTATTCTTGGTTTTACTTCGGCTTTCACTTTGGGCTTTGCGTTTTGGTCTGTCCTTTTCTTTTATGGCAGTATTTATTATTGTCAAATTCCTAATGGCTAGCACTTTGCGGAGAGTAATTAATATTTTATTTGACATAATTTTCTTTTTATTTGTCTTAAAAAGAAGGATGAATTATTTAAAAATAATTTATTTTATTCATAATGATATTTTTCTATTGCCTCATAAATGTCATTGCTTATTTTAGATCATACGATTTAATTAGTTTTTTTGTTTCCTTCATATAAAATCAGGCAAATTCACATATAATTACATTATTTGTGCATGAGCTATTCAAAACTTTAACATCATTTTATTTATAATTCAATTCGTTATTTTATTAATATTTGACAGCGATGTAAGTATTTGGTAAGTAATAGTAGTATTTATCTTCAACTAATTAATATTTTAAATTCCATTTCTATTTCTACAAAATATATAAATATAAATGAGATAAAGGGAAAAGAAGGATGGTTGGAGGAAATTACGGGGAAATCACCGAAAATGTGCTAATTCCATTACAATTGGAACTTCAAAAAGAAACGAAGAGACTAATAGATAAGTATTATCTCTTTCTAACCTAGTTTACCTCTAACTATAACTCCTACTTTGTGTATTAAGAAGAGATAATTGAAATGAATATCTTGTAATGCTATTTTCTGTTTAAATAAAAAGCTTAAATATTTTTTTTCTTCAAATTACTTACTTAGCACAAAGAGAAAATATTTATTCTTGTAACTCTGTTCTCATTATTTGACCAGGAAAAGAGATTTAGCTTATGGTACGAAAAGAGATTTATAGCCTGTTTGGCCAAGCTTTTGGAAGAAAAAAAAGTGGAGAAGCAGAAGCAGAAAAAAGTAGCTTCTATCCAAAAACACTTTTTTGAGAAAAACTTTTGAGAAAAATACACTTAGAAGCAGTTTTCAAAAGCTTGGCCAAACACTGCTCAAAAGTGCTTTTCAAATTAATTAGTCAAACACAAACTACTTCTCACCAAAAACACTTTTTAAAAAAAAACTTCTCAAAATAAACTGATTTTAGAAGTTTGACCAAACGGACTATTAGTTTATGGTAGAAAAACGGTTGCTATTTTCGAGAGGATTTTTTTATTTAGTTCCTAATTGCCTAGCTAGAAAACCGTTGACTATCAAACATCTATAAGTATCATAGAAAAATAAATATCTTATTTAGATATGTTTTTGAAATGTAAATCCTTACGTGCAAACAAGTACTCTTAGATTGTTTTAACAAAATTACTCGTCGCGTCCATAATAAGTGACTTTTTATTTATTATTTTGTTTAAAAATAAGTTTTTTTTTTAGATTTCAAGAAAGAATTAATTATTTTTTTCTTACATTGCTCTTAGAGTAAATAGTGTTAAAGTATGTATAAGAATTGTTTATGTGAAGAGATAGTAAATGTTAATATGGTCCATTTCATTTCTGATTAATACTAATTAAAAAGTAGATTTTTTAATCTGTGTAAAAACAACCAAAAAATCACTTATTTTGAACCGGAGGAAGTACCTTCTTTTTTCATTAAACCATGTTCCAAAACATTAAAGAATTCTGTTTAAGTTTCTAAATAGTGCATCATTAATTCAGCAGGACTTAAATAAAGAAAATTAGTGCACTGCCCAAATGTGCTTCTAGTTTTGACTTTTATAGTCCCTATAGTAATTTATTTGACATTAATTATCCGGTAAAGTACAAACTTCAAGAGTAATTAGTAACTTAAGTACACTTGTTTATATAGTGGTACTGTGGAGATATATGGTGCAGATCTAGATCTCAAGCTGACCTCTAAGCTAAATTCACATTCAATAAGGATGGCATTGGCAATTGCAATGATACATGTCCTCAAGACTTAGTACTTGGAAGCTAGCGTAATTCTGAGTTAAAGACTACAGGATAATATTCCTTTATTTTGTAACCAAAAAAACAAGAAGAGTACTTGTAAAAATTTGAGTGACGACAGCTCAGCGACAGCGAATGCATGACTTCATGACAATTCAAGGTGATTGGATCTACGGTTTACTTATGCACGGAAGATAATAATACGGCAAAATACATGGATTATTATGAGATAAAACAAAGGAAACGTTGAGTATATCTTTTTACATACACTAGTTATATAAGATGGATAATCCTATATCAAGTCCATAAAAGTGTGTTCGAGGTATGTTTACCAGTAAAATGGTATATTTAAATTTGTTATGTGGTTTATAGACGAACGAACTTATTTGATTCAAAAATAATAAATAGATTAAATAAAAATATAAGACTTAGCGTTGAACTCGAGACAAATAGCAGATAACCTGGTTCCGGGAGCAAGGCTTTCGAAGGCAGCAATGACAACAATGTTAGACAGAAAATAAAGTATTATTTAGCTTGAGAATAATGTGTAGCATAAGTTTGTCAGAGATTTTTCGTGTGTTACAATGGTTGTTGAAGTCAATATTTATAGCTAGGACTAGGGAACATGTTCCTAGGATCAACCCCTTCTTAAATGACAATAAAGGGCGTCATTGATGAATATGTAACGGCAGGTCATGAATGCCAAAATCCTCTACAACAGTTGTATATTTAATACTGAGGAATATTCTTCATTGAATATCACCTGGTGATAAATATTCGTTTGTTTCCGTTGACTATGTTCCCTTCGGGATCTACCCGATGCCAACTGAAGTTGTTGTCCTCGGTCTTGGTTTCCACTCGCTTCATCTTCCGTCCGCCTCTGGTTCCACGTGTCACCTTATCATTCGAGTATTTAATATAACCGATTTTACCCTATACAGATAGTCCTCCTGCTTTCTGGTGGCACATCTTTGTGTCACTAGGAAGTTGGTGAAGATTCCTTTCTTGGCGGGAAATTTCTTGAACCCTTCTGAAAAATTTCTAACGCTTGATAAGACACACGTCTCCTCACATTTAATACCCCGAACGCGTCTTACTTCACGATTTAGCAATATTTTTGTCGGTTCTAGAGGTATTCATGACCACGATTTTAGCCGCCTATACCTTTACTTATATGTCCCATCCTTCTTCTTTCACCTCTAATAACTTCATAAACCTTCTAAACTTCTTTGCACTTAATTCCCTCCTGCTTTCATCTCTCTTTGTTCTTCAAAAACTCTATCATCTTCTTCTTATTATGGCTTCTTATACTTATTCTTCTAAGAACTCTGGTCTTCTCTTCGGTTGTTGAAGGAAGCTCTCACCCGGACTGGTGCCCTCGGGCCTGCTTCCGGTGTAAGTGCTTATGTACTATTTCATGTTATTGCTAACCCTTATTCTTTCGTTATTTTAGCAACTCGGCGGACACCAACAAGGGTTGAAAGCCTGAATAGTGGGTTCAGAAGATTTTGGATATCACTACTGATCGGCTCTCACCTACACTATTATTAGAGTAGCAAGATGAGGGTCGGAGCAGCTTTTACCCGAAGGATCGAGATCGAATCCACAGGGAGTTATGATTGTGGGAGTTGAGTTTCTAAGTAATCTAGTAGTGTTTCGTGCACTTCACTTGAGATGGAGAAGTGCCACCACATGGCTGTCATCAATTTTTCCCAGGTAGTGCTTGACCCTGTGCCTATTAACTCTGAAAATCTCCCCACCTTTGTTCTTTAGATCAAGTGCACCAAACGGAGTCACAAACACAACTTCAAAAGGTCCACTCCATTTTGACTTAAGCTTTCCCGGAAATAGACGTAACCGAGAGTTGAACAAGAGAGCCAAATCACCTACTTTGAACTCCTTGCCACGAGTATATTTATCATGAAGGTACTTTATTTTGTACTTGTACAAGGACGAACTGGAGTAGGCATGGAATCTGAATTCGTCAAGTTCATTAAGCTGCTCCACACGAAGATTGGCTGCCACGTCCCATTCAAGATTCAACTTCCTCAAGGCCCACATGGCCTTGTGCTCTAACTCAACCGGCAGATGGCAAGCTTTTCCAAACACCAATCGGTACGAAGACATACCGATCGGGGTCTTGTAAGCTGTCCTATAAGCCCCTAGAGCGTCATCCAACTTCTTTGACCAATCAGTCCTATTTGCATTGACCGTCTTTGACAAAATATTCTTGATTTCCCTGTTTGAGACTTCAACTTGGCCACTCGCCTGTGGATGATAGAGAGTGGTAACTTTGTGATTGACACCATACTTTCAAGCAAAGTGTCAAAAGTTTTATTACAAAAATGCGACCCCCCATCACTAATGATTGCACGAGGCGTGCCAAACCTTGTAGAAATGCTCTTCTTGAGAAATGCAATAACACTCCGGGCCTCATTGTTGGGTAGAGCCACTGTTTCAACCCATTTAGAGACATAATCCACCGCCACGAGAATGTATGTGTTCCCACAAGAGCTAACAAACGGGCCCATGAAATCGATACCCCATACATCAAAAATATCCACTTCGAGAATAGTATTAAGAGGCATCTCATCTTTCTTTGAAATTCCCCCGGCCCTCTGACATTCATCACATCTCTTGACTAAGTCACCGGCTTTGTACAATGTAGGCCAAAAGAAACCACAACTCAACACCTTTGAAGCAGTCCTTGCCCCTCCATGATGACCACCATAAGGTGAGGAGTGGCAAGACTCAAGAATCGACCTTTGTTCTTTTTCCGATACACATCGCCAGATGACCCCGTCTGTGCAAATCTTGAATAAGTATGGTTCATCCCAGTAGAAATCCATATCCCTCCTAAGCTTCTTCCTTTGGTTAGAAGAGAGCTCAAGAGGAACAACACCAGTGACAAGATAGTTGGCAATGTCTGCGAACCATGGCATTTGTTGCATTGACATAGAAAGAAGTTGTTCATCGGGGAAACTGTCATTAATTTCAAGCTCATCACAAGGTCGACCTTGCTCCTCCAATCGAGAGAGATGGTCGGCCACTTGGTTTTCACTTCCTTTTCGATCAACAATCTCCAAGTCGAACTCTTGAAGTAACAACACCCACCACATGAGTCTTGCTTTGGAGTCCTTTTTGGTCATGAGATACCGGAGTGCCGCATGGTCAGTGTGAACTATGACCTTGTCACCCATGAGATAAGGACGGAATTTCTCCATCGCAAAGACAATTGCCAATAACTCCTTCTCAGTGACAGTGTAGTTCATTTGGGCCGAGTTAATTGTTTTGATAGCATAATAGATAGGGTGAAAGATCTTGTTCACCCTCTGGCCCAACAACGCCCCCACAACCACATCACTAGAGTCGCACATAAGCTCAATAGGAGAGCTTCAATCGGGCACGATGATAATAGGAGTTGTGACGAGCTTGTGCTTCAACAATTCGAAAGCACTCATGCAATTCTCATCAAAATGAAATTTGGCATCTTTCTCTAATAATTTGCACAAAGGATTGACCACCTTAGAGAAGTCCTTAATGAAACGCCGATAGAACCCGGCGTGCCCAAGAAAGCTCCGGACTCCCTTAACCGAAGTTGGAGGTGGCAACTTAGAAATCACTTCAATTTTCGCTTTGTCCACTTCAATACCATTCCTCGAGATTTTGTGACCCAACACTATTCCTTCTTCCACCATAAAGTGGCACTTTTCCCAGTTTAGCACTAGGTTGGTCTCTTCACATCGAGCGAGGACTTTGTCAAGATTTCTCAAGCGCTCGTCGAAGGAATCCCCAACTACACTGAAGTCATCCATAAACACCTCGAGGAAGTCTTCAACCATATATGTAAAGATCGCCATCATGCACCACTGAAAAGTGGCGGGTGCATTGCAAAGATCAAAAGGCATCCGGGAGAAGGCAAAGGTACCATAAGGACATGTGAAAGTGGTCTTCTCTTGATCCTCCGGGGCAATCAAGATCTTATTATAACCTGAATACCCATCCAGAAAGCAGTAGAAAGCTCGACCCGCAAGCCTATCTAATATTTGATCCAAGAAGGGCAAGGGGAAATGGTCCTTGCGGGTCACTTTGTTGAGCTTGCGGTAATCCATACACACCCGCCATCATGTGACCGTTCTCGTTAGAATGAGCTCATTTTTGTCATTTTGGACCACCGCCATGCCACCCTTCTTAGGAACGCATTGGACTGGAGAAGTCCAAGCGCTATCCAAAATTGGGTAGACAACCCCTCCATCAAGCCATTTAATTATTTCTTTCTTCACCACCTCTTGCATTGCCTCGTTGAGCCTTCGTTGGTGTTCTACGGAAGGCTTTGCTCCATCCTCCAAGATGATTTTGTGCATGCAAAAAGCGGGGATTTTTCCTCGAATGTCCGCAAGAGTCCATCCAATGGCTTTCTTCCTTCTCCTTAGCACTTTCAAATGGAGTCTACCTGCAATTGGGTTAGGCAAAATGAAAGAATAACAGGCAAAGTATGAGAGGGACCAAGATATTCATACCTGAGGTGGGATGGTAGTGGCTTCAACTCCAAAGTTTGTGGCTTTTCAATTGAAGTCTTTGTTGAAGGAGTCTTCCGATTCTCCTAGTCCAATGATAGCTTTCGGGGACCATAGGAGTAAGAACCCATGCCTTGAAGGGCATTGGTACTTTCAAGTAAACCATCTACCATGGTGTCATCATGGTTCAATAAGGCTGCCTCCACTTGATCATCAACATGAATCATAGAGCTTGCATCATCAATAATAACCTCAGTGACGAGGTCCATGAAAGAGCATACTTCTGTACTGTTGGGATGCTTCTTTGATTTACACACATGGAACACTACCTTTTCATTGCCCACTTAGAAAGTGAGCTCACCAGCTTCAACGTCCACTAAGGCCTTCCCCATTTCAAGGAAAGGCCTTCCCAAAATGATGGGGACCTCATAATCCTTTTCGCAATCCAATATGACAAAATCCGTGGGCAAAATAAATTTGTCCACCCGCACCAACACATCATCAATTATCCCTAGGGGCCTCTTCATTGATCTATCCGCCATTTGAAGACACATAGAGGTCGCCCTAGGTTTCCCAATTCCCAATGTTTTAAATACCGAGTATGGCATCAAGTTTATACTCGCTCCAAGGTCACACAAGGCTTTAGCAAAATACGCACTCCCGATTGTGCAAGGAATGATAAAAGATCCCGGGTCTTCAAGTTTGGGTGCCATTGAATGTACTATGACACTCACTTGGTGAGTCATCTTAATGGTTTCATACTCCATAGACCGCTTCTTAGTGACTAAGTCCTTCATGAACTTAGCATACCCGGGCATTTGTTCCAAAGCTTCAACCAACGGGACATTGATGGAAATACTCTTCATCATATCGATAAACTTCTTGAATTGAGTCTCTTGCTTTTGTTTCGCCAACCTTTGAGGGTATGGAGGAGGGGGCCTAGGCAATGGTGCCTTGGCTTATGGGACCACCGGTTCCGGCATATCAATCACGTGTTCCCTAGACGGGTTCACGTCCCTTTACAAATCCTCCTCATTATCATGGATATCAATTCTCACCTCACTAGTAGTTGGATATTCCACCACTTTCTCAACTTCAATTGGTAACTCATCATGGGACAATTCATCATCATCAACAACAATTCTCTTTTGTCTAGAAGAGCTCGCTTCACCGCCTTTCCACTTCTTGTGGTCACCGCCATGGCGTGACCGGTATTATTATTGTTCCCACCCTTAGGGTTTACCACCATATCACTCGGTAGTGTTCCCTTTGGGCATGTGTTCAAGGCATGAGAAATTTGGCCCATTTGTACTTCAAGATTCCTAATGGAGGTGTTGTGGGAAGCCAATTGAGGATCGGAGTCCGCATTGCACTCTATCATTTGCTTGAACATTTGTTCAATTCTTCACATGTCATTACCTGATGAGCTTTGGCCTTGAGCTTGGTACGGGGGTGGATTTCTTGGTTGTTGGTACATTGGGGACCTTTGAGAGCCTGACCCCCGGTTACCATTACCACCCCAATTGTTGTTGTTATTGCCTCCGCTCCAATTATTATCATTGTTGTTCCCCCATTGTTGGTTATTGTTGTTCCCCCAATTTCGTGAATTGTTGTTATTGCTCAAATTTCTTTGTCTTTGATTACCCCAACTTTGATTGTTGCCTTGGTTGCTCCAGTTTTGATTGTTGCTTTGATTGTTCCCTTGACTTTGGTAATTATTGGCATACATAACATCCTCTTCTTGATCATCATATGGCTCTTCTTCACTATACCCACTTGGTCCTTGGTCACTTTGATCATTGTTGCTTTGCTTAGGATTTCCCCGAGGTCTTATTTGGTTCACTCCCTCCATGGAATTTACTTTCTTTGGCCTTTGTAATTGTTGAAGTTGGGCCTTTGCAAGTTGGTTCATAGTGGTAGTGAGCTCGACAATTGCTTGCCCCTGTTCTTGAAGTTCTTTATGAAGACTATTGACACCGGACTCACCCTGAGGTATGTTTTCTCTACTTTGCCATGCTGACGATGTGTCAACCATCTCATCTAAGACCTCACATGCCTCGGGGTAAGTCAATTTCATGAAATTTCCACCGGCCAACTGATTGACCATACATTGATTGACAATGTTTATTCCTCGGTAGAAGGTTTGTTGAATCATGGCTTCAGTCATGTCATTGTTTGGACATTCCTTAACCATGGTCCGGTAGCGCTCCCAAATATCATGCAAAGGCTCGTTGGGTTCTTGCTTAAAAGCCAATATTTCATCTCTGAGCGCCGCCATGTGACTAGGTGAGAAATTTTTTGCAATAAACTTGTCTGCGAGCTCATCCCATGTGAATATGGAGTGGTTGGGAAGCCGCTCGATCCAATCAAGAGCCTTCCCTCAAAGAGAGAAGGGGAATAACCGAAGTCTCAATGTATCTTCCGAGACATTCGTTTGTTTACTACCCCAACATGTATCCACGAAGCCCTTCAAATGTTTGTAAGCATTTTGGTGGGAGGCTCCTGTGAAATAGCCTCGCTGCTCAAAGAGTGTCAGCATCAAATTTGTTATTTGAAAATTTCCCGCCCGGATTCTCGGCGGGACAATAGCACTAACATACCCCTCGTTTGGAAGGACTAGAGGGGCTGCTCTGGGGGCTGGTGGCGGGGGAGGGTCTAGAATGTCCTCATTAGCATTGGCCTATCGGCTCCGTCTGGGAGGAGGTACTTGGTTTATTTCATCTTCTTGGTTGTCATATACCTCCTCTATGACATTTCCCAAAGGATCCGCCATTAGCACCTGAGTAGATTCAACACACATGTTAACAGAAAAAGGAAAGAAAAACACTTAACACCACTATTCACGTAGATAATCAACACCGTATAACTCCACAACAACGGTGCCAAAAAGTGATCGGCTCTCACCTACACTACTATTAAAGTAGCAAGATGAGGGTCGGAGCAGATTTTACCCGAAGGATCGGGATCGAATCCACAGGGAGTTATGATTGTGGGAGTTGAGTTTCTAGGTAATCTAGTAGTGTTTCGTGCTCTTAATTGCACTTCTCATGATTTTGGGTTTTATATTATAACTACGATTTGGACTAATTATAATTGCAATTGAACTAACTATTGTCTTTTTGGGTTGCTTTCTAATTTGATAAAGGCACTAGGGTTATGACTTTCACCTAGGCGAGTAAATAACGGATTCTAATATCTAAGGCAAAGATGTTATTCGGGGAATTATGATATAACCAATGCTCCAAAGCTACCCATTCTATACCTCTCGGTAGTTTGAGTGGCTATGCCATAATTGCCTTTCTCAAGGTCAATTGGGTGTCAAATTTGCACAAGCAATATAGGTTTAAGTATGGTTTTACTCTCTCGAGGTTTAACCCGTTAATTGGGACTATCAATTCTCATGATTTCGTCTCAATTCCTTGTTGGGTTGATTTTCTGGACTCAAGTCCTCTTTCTCAAGAAGGACCCAAGTCAATTGAACACCAATTAGTGTTTGCAACCACTAATTTTAACAAGAAACCACAAATCAACCCAAATATCCATCACCCATAAACATCTAAGCTCTAATTTAAAGAACCCATTAAATACCCACACTAGGGTTGAGCCACAACCCTAGCTAATGGGTTTAGATACTCATAATCAATGAAGAAATCAAGGAAATAGATTAAGCAAAACCCTTGTAATTGAATTATAAAATAAAATTGAAGGATTCAATGTCAAAATATAGCTAAAATTACAAAACCTTGTTGTAGAAAAATGCCCCCGAGCTCCCAAAATATGTCTGATACAAAGCTTGACCTAAAAATAAGAAAAGAAACTATTTATACTCAGCTAAAAATTCTGGACAAAAATGCCTATGTGGGGTCACCGCGGACCGCGGCCGCAGTGAGGCTTTTTGTCTTCATGAACTTGGGCTCTGAGCTTGGACACCGCGGTCTGCATAAAATGGACCGCGACCGGGGTGGCTTCAATGCGGACCACAAAGAAAGGACCGCAGTCCGCAGAGGTCTTCTAGCCTTCAACATTTGGGATCTCTGAACCTCTTGACCGCGGACCACATAAACTGGACCGCGGTCCGCGGTGATGTTGCCTTCAAAACATGTATCTGAATCTCACCACTACGGGCCGCATAAACAGAACCGTAGTGGATTTTTCCTTGAAGGATAGCTCTCTGAATTTCACCACCGCGGACCGCATAAAGTGGACCGCGGCCGCGGTGGTCAATTGAACTTGGCTTTTACTCGTTCTTGGTACTTGTGCAAGTTTCACTCATTTTTAGCAGGTCTTTGACTATTTGTCATCATTTTTGACTAAACCCTGCAACAAGCACGACACGCAAGCCTTTGGGACTATTTTGTGTACAATTTCATCCAAAACTTAAGCAAGATAGAGTGCAAAACAAGGTAAAATCCCTAGTTAGCAACTACGCTAGAGACCCGCCAGTGGAAGGAGTTGACCCCCACATATGGGTGAAGGGCCAAGAATCACGGTAAACTAACTCTTCCTTTATTCTACCTTTGTACATGAGAAAATCGGCTAACTCTACCTATTTATTTTGTTCAGGTCTCTCGCAGGGTTCTATTTCCATCCCTGAGAAGGATGTTTTGGTCGATCCCTTACAGGCTACGAGATTGTTGAAGGAAGCTCTAACCTGGATTGGTGCCCTCGTACTTGCTTTCAGTTCAATTGCTTCCTCTTGGAGTCTTCAGCCAGAGAACAAGCAACCAAAAAGGCAGAGTTCTTCCTCGACCGAGGGTAGAAATAAGAAAGTGAAGAAAACCACGCCCGAGCCAGCCGCAACCACTATGGTTATTGAAGATGATGGGGAAGCCGGTGATGAACGGGATTCCCTACAAAAGAGACAACAATCTTCATTAGCTCAACAGAATGATCAATCGGGAGAGCTTGAAACCCCAATCGAGGGAGAGATCTTTGAAGAAATGGATTTAGTGGAGAATGTTGATTCTCCCTTTCTGGTCCAAGTTGTTGCTTACGGTCCTATGAGGTCGGATATTGGGCCTCTTCTGCCTTCCGTTGGTAAGAAACCAGCACATAACACTACCCTTGTCACATCTTCTACTCAACCTTTAAAACCATCAGCTACATCTCCCTCCACACCATCTATAACTTCATTACCAGTAACTATTACATCTCCTCCCCCGACCGCAAACGCCTGAGAGGAATATGTCCCTCATTCCCAGTCCCGTGACCATGGAAATTTGGGGCACAACTATTCACCCCTACTGCAAATCCCTGAGGGAGGAGGAACGTCTCTCTCTCGATATCAAAGGAGTGCCACCTGCCCTCCAAGCTGATGAAACTTACCAACTATCTGAAGCCGCTGGCTTCAGAAAAAGATAATAAGAAAATACACTCTCTTTCGGGGGGATGTTTTTTGAATAATGCCATGCACAATGCAACGTTATCAAACTTGTTCTTTTATTGCTTGTTTCTACTTGACTTGTTATGACAGTGTTTCTAACTTTGGTATTTGTTTCGCATGACAACTTCCTTTCTTCCGAGGGTCTTCAAAGATTGATCTTTGAAAAAGAGGGACTTTAAGTCCGAGCTGAATCAATTGTTGGTCGATAGGAATCAAATTTTTGCGCACCTAGGCAGCTGAAGAGGCGTAGCTTGAAGCCCGGTTTCAACAGAGTGAGCAGATGTGATGGATTACAGCCAAGAAGCCACTCAACTTCATGCACAACCTCAAGATGTAAAGGCTAGGTGGGCTGAATTTTAGGATGCTGCTCTAGCTGCAACCGAGCGCGAGTCTACCTCCATTGAACGAGAAAATAATTTGGAGGCTTTGAACTCCAAATCTGAAGAGGTTGTTGATGCCTAGGAGAAGCGAGCTCAGATGGAAGATAGGTATAATAGGATGTGGATCAAAATAAGGTTCATATAACCATAATCCGTGATCTCGATCTTAGCCTTAGCGTCATGAGTTCTGAGCGGGGTGATCTTTTGACCGAGGTTGATAGTCTTAAATCAAAACTTTAGCACCAAAGGGATTCCTTAATTATTTAAAAAACACATTCTATGTATCACATGTGGAGAAAACCCTTGGAAGAGGCCAAATCGGGCGTTATTGATATCGATGATGAGATTGCCAAGGCCCGAACGCTGAAGTTAGCTGCTCGAGAACGCCTCCCGGCTCAGCATGATGCAAATGTCTCTTCTAGCACCGGTTCCGAGTTCTTAGGAACCGAGGAGGAACTTGAAGAGAGTAATGATGAAGGCCAAGATCCTGCGCCGGCGGCACATCCACCTACTTCTTTCGGGGGTGTAGATCTTCCCTTCCTCTGAGTTCCGGTGGCATTGTATTTAGCCTTTTTGCTCTCTTTTCTTTTGTTGTTTTACTTTGTATTTTTTCACTCACGTCGTTTGGCATGTTTGATAAATTAAAAGGACTTTCTATTTAAGCATTACCCAAACTTCATTCTTTTTTGTGTCGAATTAAGTAAGGTCTGGGGTGTGTTTTCTTCCAGTATCCATTGGGTTCCGGGCATGAACTCTTCGAGAACCAACCCGTTACTATGAGGATTTCATAAGATAGGGCCCACTTATGTTTACGGTACTTTTGAAGAGGACGTCTCCTATTTATTCCAGCACTAGCATTTGAAGTTCTTAGTTAACTTTAAAATGATAAAATCAATTCATCGTTTGGACAAAAAACAAGAAAAAATAAATAAAAGGACTTCATTTTATTCCTTTTATCTTTAAACGTACATAAGCATTCGTGTGCTGAAAGAAAATAAACTGCCAATACATGTGGTTATTCTCTACAACTTGTTTCTACTAGGCTAGCCGTGCAGTCCTCAGTCCCGATGTGACATATTGGTTCCCGGGTTTCGTAGTCCCATTTTTTGTGATAATTAGGTTACCATATTCTCATAATATTCCCCCTAGTGTTCGAATACGAAGAATGCGAAATGGAACACTGAAGTCTTGCCCCTTTGAGGAAAAACACTAGTTAATGGTTGAATATCCTTTGTTCCGATGGCAAGTTTTGCTTCCCAATAGGAATTTTCCATCGAGCCAAAGATTATTTAACCATCCCGCTGTGGTTTATCGTTTCAATGTCCGGTCATTCAAAGGTCTTAACTCTGCTAATGACGTTTCCTTCGTAGCATGTTTTCCGTTCCTATCTCATTAGAAACCTTTCCAGAAAAACCCAATTGGGATAAAAATTGGACAAAGGGAAAAAGAGCTCAGTGCATACTTTCGCATAAGTAGGATCCATCAACAATAATACCTTTTAAGGTGAGTCGCGTTCTAGTTTCTCAACTGAAACTCGATAGGGGCCTTTCCACGTCGGACCTAGCTTTCCCACATTTAGCTCCCGGGTTTTCTGAGTTACTTGCCTCAAAACCAAGTCTCCCACTTTAAAATAGTGAAGATTGGCCCTCTGGTAATTATAGTATCTTTCCATCCTTTGTTTCTGGTCCACCATCCTTATGTGTGCCAAGTCCATGCGTTCGTCAAGCAGCTCCAATTTGACCAACAATGCTTCATTATTTTCTTTTTCGTCCACCCGAAAGTACCGCAAGGTCGGTTCTCCTACTTCTACTGGGATCAGATCCTTAGCACCGTGTACGAGAGAGAAAGGTGTCTCTCCCGTGCTTGACTTGGCCGTCGTCCGGTATGCCACAACACTCCCGGTAACTCTTCGGGCCACTTGCCTTTGGCTGCTTCCAACCTCTTTGTAAGGTTTTGAATAATCACCTTATTGGTTGATTCCGCATGCCCATTTGAGCTCAGATGGTAAGGCGAAGATGTGATTCTTTTAATTTTCAGGTCTTCAAGAAATTTTGTGACCTTGGAACTATGAACTATGGCCCGTTGTTGCAGGCAATCTCTTTCTTTATTCCTAACCGATAAATTATGTTTTCCCATAAGACATTGACCACTTTGCGCTTACTTATTTTTTGGTAAGGACGTGCTTAGCCCATTAAGTGAAGTAATCAGTTAAAATTAAAAGAAATCTTACCTTCCCGTGACCCGACGATAGCGGTCCAACTATATCCATCCCCCATTTCATGAATGACCATGGGGATAGTACCGAATACAAGAGTTCTACTGGTTGGTGTACAAACTGTGCGTGGCGCTGACAGTAGTCGCATTTTTGAATGGATGCCTTCACATCTTGCTCCATCCGGGGCTAATAATATCTTGCCCTAACTAATTTTAGGACAAACGAATCTGCACCAGAATGATTCTCGTAAATTCCTTCATGAACCTCTCTCATGACGTAGTCAGCCTCTAAGGCTTCTAAACATCTATCCAGCAGGCCATGGAACGACCATCTATAGCTGCCCCCCAGAAGCTGTTGCGAGCTGCTTTGGTGCGGAGTGCCCGGGATGCCTTCGAGTCTTCAGGCGGCTTGTCGTGCTGAAGGTAATCGATGATCTCATTTCTCCAGTATTAGACTAGGTTGGTTGTATTTGCTTCACAGTAACCATTCGTATCTAGTACCGAATGCATGAGATATACGACAATACCAGAATTTGATCTCTCCATCTCCATGGACGACCCCAAGTTGGCCAATGCATCTGCTTCTACATTTTCTTCTCTCGGGATGTGGGTGATCGACCATTCCCTGAACCGCGTGGTCAAAGATTGAACTTTAATCACATATTATTGCATGTGTTCCTCTTTTGTGTCAAAGATCCCAAAAACTTGGTTGACCACCAGCTACGAATCGTGATTTCTATAACCTCGGAGCCAAGTCCCTAGGCCAATTCGAGTCCTGCAATCAATGCCTCATACTTTGCTTCATTGGTAGTAAAATAAATAGTTTTTATGTCCTGCCTCAGGGTTTCTCTTCAAGGCATGATTAGAACCACCCCGAGCCCGGACCCTTTCACATTAGACGCTCCATCCATGAACCCCAAACTCCAGATGTTATGTCCGACGCCATCACCATTTCTTTTGCTACCAAAGGTAGTAGCCTGTGATTGAAATCGGCCATGAAGTTTCCAAAAGTTGTGATTTGATCGCAATCCTGGGCTTATACTCAATATCAAACTCACCAATTTCAACTGCCCATTTGTCCAGCCAACCTGACAATTCAGGTTTGTGAAGGACATTCTGTTAGGGGTAAGTTGTCACCACGGCTATCGGGTGACAATGAAAATAAGGCCTAAGCTTTTTGGAGGCGACTACGAGAGCTAAGGCCCATTTTTCAAGGTGCGGATAACGGGTTTTCGCTCCAGATAAAAATTTACTAACGTAATAGACATGATATTGCGTCCTCCCGGACTAAACGACACTTACCTCTATCTCCGAGACCGCTAAGTATACCAGCAACTATTCACGTTCCTCTGATTTTGATAGTAGCAGATGGCTTGATAAATAATGTTTCATGTATTCTAAGGCTTGTTGGAATTCTAGATCTGTTCAAAGTTGTTGTTCTTCTTCAGAAGTGAGAATAAGTGATGACATTTTTCCAAAGACCAGGAAATGTACCTTCTTAGAGCGGCCGATCTTTTGGTTGGCCATTAGACTTCTTTCATGCTTGTCAGCTGGTCTGGGATGTCCTCGATCGCTTTGATATTATCATGATTGATCCCTCTTTACTCTAGGAAACCCAAGAATTTACCATAGCTAACGCTGAACATGCATTTTTTTAGGGTTGAGCTTCATGTTGTACTTATTTAGGATATCGACGATTTCCTAGAGGTGTCTGGTCACCTGCATTCAAAGACTTGACTAGCATATTATCTATGTATACTTCCATTGTTTTACCTATTTGCTTTTCGAACATCTTGTTCACGAGCCTCTGATAAGTGGCTCCAACGTTGTTTTCTCTTGAAGGGCATATTTTAACAATATGTTCCAAAGTTCGTGATGAACGAAGTTTTTTCCTGATCCTCCGGGTTCATCTTAATTTGATTGTACCTGGAATAGGCATCAAGGAAGCTCATTAACTCATGCCCGATCGTGGCATCGATCATTTGATCGATGTTTGGCAGTGGGAACGAGTCTTTCGGTCACATCTTATTCAGGTCCTTATAATTTGTGCACATTCAAGACTTATTCTTCTTCTTCGGAACTACAACTACATTATCTAGCCAATCGGGATACTTTACCTCCCGGATTGAACCGACGTCAAGTACTCGAGTTACCTCTACTTTGACAAACTTGTTTCTAACTTCGGCTATCAGTCACTTCTTTTGCCTTACCAGTGGGACGCTTGGGTCCAAGCTTAGCTTGTGCACGACCACCTCTAGTAGGACACATGTCATATCTATGTGATACCATGCGAAACAATCAACATTAGTTAAGAAAATCAATAAATCTGACCTGAGTTCGGGGTTTAGTCATGTCCCCAAGTGAAATTTCCTCTCTATTGAAATTTTTCAAACAAATCCACTTGTTCGAGTTCTTCCGTCGTGGTCTTGGTCGCGCCCGTTTCTTCCGGTACCTGAAAATATCTTGGTACCTAATAGGATTCCGACGATTCCACCCCTTTGTCATCTTCGTTCGGTTCGGGAGCAGGTGTCTTTTCTTGTAATTGCTATGCATTGAGTTCCTTCCCTTTACTGCTGTAAATCGATACCGTATTCATTTTCCTTGCTGCCGGCTGATCCTCTCTTATTTGTTTGATTCCCTATATATCCGAGAATTTCATCATTTGGTGATATGTTGATGGCACGACTTTCATCTCATGTAACCATGGTCTACCGAGAATTATGTTGTAGCCCATGTCGTCATCCACCTTCGAATAAGGTGGTCTTCGTGACCCCTTCGGCGTTCGTGGGAAGCAAGTTCTCCCCTCTAGTTGTCACACTCGCTAAATTGAAACCGACGAGGAGGTTTGTTGCTGGAATGATGCTTCCAATTAGCTTGGCTTGTTCCAGCACTCCATTGGATGATATTGGTTGAACTTCCTAGGTCAACCAAAATGCGTTTAATGTTGAAATCTTAAATGTTAAGAGAAATTACCAGGGCATCGTTGTGCGGCAGAAGAAGTCCATCGACGTCCTCCTCCATAAAGGTGATGTCATCTTTGGCGACTTCCCAGAGTCTCTTGCTATGAATCACTAATATCTTTGTCTTCTTGGTTGTCGATGTCACGACCTCAAATCCTAACAGGCCGTGATGGCGCCTATCATGGAACTAGGCTAGTCAACCATCACTTTACTACGCATTGGTTCTTTCATAATAGTTCACAATTGAATGATAAACAGCAAGCATAGCAATAAAATAAATTATTTAAGTCTTAGCGCCCCAATAATAGTCTAAACAAAACCTCCCAAGACTGGGGTCAATGATCATGAGCATCTAAAAAGAAATAAACCTAACTCTACTAATGTCATAATAAACGTCTATGAATCAATTTCGAATACTAATCAAGGAAGGGAGATGGAGAAACTGTGGACGCTGGACAACTACCTCGAAATCCCGTGAACTGCTGCTAACGAATAAGGCAGCTACTGCTCCAAATCGGTACCTGGATCTGTTCATAGAGGCACAGGGATTCTTTATGAGTACGCCAACTCTGTATTAATGAAAATAAATCACAGTCTAAGAATTATAAAACACACAGTACAGATACACCAATTCACAAAAGCCAATAAAACACCAAGTCACCAGATAGTATTCATCAAATACATGAGTTCAAAAATCAGTTTCCAGAAATCCTTTGAAACAAGTGTAATATCAGTATGTCTCAGTAATATTCTCATTGAAAATCAGTTTGAAAAATGAAGTAAATCATAGTTCGAAAACTCAGTAAAAATCTTCATAAAACTGCCCCTCGGGCCATAATCATTTCTCGTAACATTTTCTTTCAGTATCAGCCCATTAGGCAATCTTACAATCACTCTGCCCATCAGGCTACCTCACAGTCACTCTACCCATCAGGCAACCTCGCAGTCACTCAGTATCAGCCCCGCGAGCAATATCACTCATTAGGTACTTGAGCTCACTGGGGGTGTGTACAAACTCCGGAGGGGCTCCTACAACCCAAGCGTTATAACAACATAGGCTTGAAAGCCTCTCACAATATAGGCCTGAAAGCCTCCCTCATATCCTCACAATATAGGCCTGAAATCCTCACTCAGTCAGACACTCTCGATTTTCCCTTAGACCATAACATACCGTGTTCTCGACCCAAAACAGTGTTTCATTTTTCAATAAATAGTATCAAAATACTCCGAGTGTCAAAATAATTTATCAGGAAAAGACTGAGTGCAAAATCATAACATATCAGTGAGGAAAATATAGTAAACACATCCCCCAAGGGGTAAACAGGTCGGCACTAGGCCCCAAACATGGCTTACAGCCCAACTCATATCAAGTATATATAGTACTATTGGAAATAAGCTATAAAAAGCCGTTTCGCAACTCAATAGTCGTCTAAGTAAGGAATATATCTCCAAAGTTTCAACCTTTGCATTTCAAAACCCGTGGAAGGGTGCATAGTCCGGGGTTTCATACCCTCACGACAGGATTTAAAGACATTACTTACCCCGAACTAGCCTGAAATTACTTCGCAATGCTTTTGCCTTTCGAATCAAATTTCGGATGCTCCAAATCTACCAAGTTCAGATTTTTATCATCAAATTATGCTCAAGGAATAAATTCCAATTGAAAAATATCGAATTTAGCTCAGAAATTCGAATTCGGTCAAAACCCGACCCCCAGACCCGCGTCTTGAAACTCAGAATTCTTTATACCAAAATGTTCTTCGTCCTCTCACGAGTCCGTACATAAAAAGAACACCAAAATCGGAGTTCGTTTGACCCCTAAAATCGACCTCTAAAGGTCTCATAATCTCAAGCCCTAAACCCACCATTTTCTACTGATTTCCATGAATTTAATACTGAGATTATGTTCTATAATCACCCATAAACGAGTTTTAAGGTCCAAAATACTTACCTTTACGAATACCACTGATTTTCCTCTTCAAAAATCGCCTCAAGAGCTCTTTGTCCGTACAAAAATGGTGTAAAAAGGGTTTAGGTCGCGGAAGGGTTTATTTAATAACTGCCCAGATATTTGACCTCCGCGATCGTGGTCAACGCCCTGCGATCGCACTAACCATCCCCTTTTGACCTCCGCGATCGCGGTCATCACTCCGCGATCGCACATCTCTGCCCTTTTTGACCTCCGCGATCGCAGTCATCACTCCGCTATCGCACAGCTCTGCTGCCCCTCTACTCCGCGATTGCATACCAGCGTTCGCGATCGCACAGAGCAAAATGTGCCTGCCCAAAATAACTCACCGCGATCGCATTAATTCCCCCACGATCGCAGTGAAGGAAATTGTTGCTGTGCAAAACCAGAAAACCAACAATATTTTTAAGTCCAAATGAGTCTGTTAATCATCCAAAATCAATCTCGAGCCCCTCGGAACCCCAACCAACTATACCAACAAATCAAATATGATCATTCAAACTTAGTTGCACTCTCAAAACACCAAAACTAACATCAAAACACCAAAATCACACCGGATTCAAGCCTAAGAACTTTGATATTTCTAAAATCCACTAACGATGCCGAAACTATCCAAAACAACTCCGATTGACCTGAAATTTTGCAGACATATCCAAAATAACATTACGAACCTGTTCCAACTGTCGGAATTCCATTCCAACCCCGATAGCCTATTTTCCAATGCAAACCGGAAATCGCCAAAAACTAACTTTCGCCAATTCAAGCCTCATTCTACACCGGACATCACAAAATTATTCTGAACACACTCCTAAATCCCAAATCACCTAACGAAGCTATCCGAGCCATAAAATCTGCATTCCGAGTCGTTTACCAATAAATCAACTATCAGTTGACTTTTTCTAACTTCAAGGCTATTTTTAAAGACTAAGTTGCTAAATTCTCATTATAATCACTTCGATTTCAAGCCTACCAACTCTAACACATCAATAACAATAATACCAACCTATGTAAAGGCAGTAACAGTAATTATAATACAAGTTCTACGTAACGACCGACCGGGTCGTTACATTCTCCCCCACTTAAACATACGATCGTCCTCGAACGTGCCTAGAGTTGTTCCAAACACCACCAAAATTGCTGTGTAACCTACCATGCACATATTCGGAGGTGATTCCATGTCACCTTACCCCATATAGGTCTAATAGCACAACACAGTTAAATTTTCGAAGTTCGATCCTGACCCATAAACCTTAGAACTAAATTTCCACTTCTGAAATAATTTACAAGTTCTAATCCCTCAACTATAAGCTAAAATAGTATGAACACGCTGTATCAAGCCATATCCGCAACACAAGATTAAATCACATAATATACCGCATGAATCAACACTCATAGCGATGACTCCTAATCCCAATCGCTGCTCATAACAACCCAACACCGGTAAATAACCTCTTATCAAACAAAGCCTTGCTTTAACACCTTCATATGATGCCGATGATGAAAGAAACACGTAGAAACCAGCAAGCATTCGCTCGATCAGTATCAATACCATGCAGATCCTGTGCAACTTTGTGCACTCAATAACAACATCCCAAGAGCTCAATTCATAAAATAGAGAAGACTCGCACGAGAGGACTATCCTGTCATTACTCTTGCCATTACCACATCATGCTAAAAGCCTGATACACATCGTGAAACCATATCACACAATTCCTACACCAAGGAACATCCCTCTACTTAACTCTGCTACAAAGCGTGATCCCATCCAACCGCTGGACCACATGAAATACTCCAAGCCACCCTGCTCAAAATCCATAACCATGCGAAATTCGACATCAATTACTCAAAGTGCATTGCCATACCATGGGGAAATCGGACGATACCATGCCACACAAACCAGAAAGAACATAACCAACACGTCTCAATCCTGCAACACCCATACTGGCCTACGAATAACTCTAAGTCAACTCTGGTCACCCATAACATATAGATAACTCGCCGAACGTTCATAACGACTGAATCATGACATATACTTACACCTGACTAGCTTTGCTCGCATTCTCATAGTTCACAACTACAATGTTCACGAAAACTCCCAGTCTCAAAAATCCATGAGGTGCACCAATTACTATAGCTGATCCCAATTCCACCACTCGAATATGTCTCTAATACTCAATCATTCCACGGGGATACTCCTATAATTCTTCTGTGCCACCAACAAACTTGAATATCGGCAGTTGACCCAACAAGAGAGCACCGTAACACCAATGATGCACCCTAACTCAAACACATTGCCTTTTATGAATGTATACTCTCATCCAACCACCTAATAGTGGTATCCTTTACCTAATTATCTGAAACTGCCAGTTCTGACCTTCCTTCCAAAACTGAACCGTGACCTCACATATGCCACTCTCCACTATACACAAAACACTGCATACGCCATGCAATCCTATGATAAATATGAGAACTTCATGCTCCCTTCCTAGCCACAAACAACTACGTACCCAACTAGCTAAGAACTTTCCATTGATTCCATTTAGAAGCAAAATCACTATACATCACATGGCCCTCACGCCAGTAGAAATATACATATCTACCGTGGTAGAAACCATAAAGAACTCTCCAAATCCCATTTGCAAAACACCAACAGTCAGGACTGAATCCTCCTAACTCAACCAGGCTACACATGCCACCAAATCCTAAGAGAATTGCTAAGAAACACATGTAACAACTCAGTACCTCATAAACACCTAAAGAACTAACCATATCCCTTATCATGCCGATCTGACCTACTACCAAGCTGTCCTATTTATCCAAGTTCCTCCTGACTTACCTTCGAATTGATACTTCTCCTTGCCATAATACCAAAATTCTCAATCCAGACTCACCACACGAAACCCAAGCATAAAGCCATATCGTCTAAGGCTCATAAGCCGTTGAATACTCTCTCAAATATCCCCAAAGCACCACATTAAACAAATACTTAACCTGAAGAGACTTCCCGCGAATCTAAAGTCATTACTTCCTCTTTCCTGATACTGATGGATAGAATCCATGATAATGCAAATACACCACAAGCCTTGACACCTTCCCCGTAAATCTCAGTTCTAGCCCTTCTCACACCTTGAAGATCCTCGATCGCTACATAAAACCTTGAATCCATCTGAACCATTCTCGAACGTCATTTACTTACGCAATTTAAATTACACTAACCAAGTAAACAGAACGGCCTGACCCCGCTTGCAATCCACATACTAGGAAAGTAATCCATCCCTTTGAAGCAACACACACACTCATACATTGCACGCTCTACCCTTACCAGTACAACTCCATCATTAAATGAATTCCACTATCCGTAAAGTACATTACAACTTGGATCGAAGAAATTTCCATCACTCGAGTCATTCCTAGACCCCACCTCTGTAGGTCATAACTGATTCACCAATATACCTCGCACCGAAACCAGTACAAAACATAATCGTGTAATCAACTTATCATTAACGGACTCCCCCACTTGGCTCAACCCAAGGATTTAGACAAACAATAACTTACGATGCCCACACATTATCACTGCAACCATACTGTGGTGAGGTTCAACTAAATCCTCCATAAGCTTATATTACCCAAACCATATAACACTCAAATCATCTGCAAATCTTATATCCACCATTGTAATGGTCATGCCAACTCCCACAAGCGAGCTAAACTAAAATTACAACATACATCGTTTACTGATAGAGAGAACTTACTACAGTTCAACATAAGGGTCACACACCTCAGGACAACTCGTAGGAGATACCTTGCCTGCTTAACCTCAAAATGATATCTCCCTATACACTTCCAAAAATCGTATCTATCACGCAATCACTATACCTTCCTACATTAGAACACAACCACTGCCTGCCCTCGAGACATCTCATTAAGCGGTATAAGAACCTGAAGCTGATGGCAATACTAACACTGGAGCTGTGGTCATGGAATTCTTGGGCTTCTGGAAGCTCTACTCACACTCGTCTGACCACATGGATACCTTCACTAGACACCACGTGTCCCAAGAATGCTACTGAACTGAGCAAAAAATTCACACTTGGAGAACTTTGCACAAGATTATCCTCCCTATATCCTTGTGATACCATCATCAAATGCCGATTATGCTATCCTTGGCTATGTGAGTACGCCAGGATGCCATCAATGAACACAATAATAAAGTAGTGCTAATATAGCTGGAATACACCGCTAATCAGATACATGAACGCTACTGGGGCATTGGTCAGGTCAAAAGACATCACAGGAACTCAGAATATAACAGGAAAACCCACTTCACTCCACTCTAAACTACACGAGAGGTCCTTCAATACTCATAACTCGAAGCCATATTCTAACTCAATACAGAAGTCAAATAATCAATGGTTCTTGCTACATCTCCCGCCAATTCATTTTTGTCACAATCAAACACCCTAAACACATCTAACCATCAAAGCACACTCACCGTGTAGTCACCTATTCACAAAGTTCCATCAATAAGGACACTAACGGACATATAAGTTTCCCACACATGTGCTCACCCAATTGAAATCTCAACACTCAAGCCCCAGACAAAATCTGGCCTCAAGTCCTTCCGACTGGACCATTATTAACATGTTAAAAATCACATCTCTTCCATGGAAATCACAATCCGTCGATGCACATCTGATACCGAGCGCTTGCGTGCGCATTCGAATAGATGAAGGGAATTCAAAGAGTTACGCTTTGGATGAACAAAATGGATTCGCACGATAAGAATTCAAGAAAGATAGAGATGTTTCCTAAGAGTTCTGCAGCCTCTCAAAGATAAGTACAGACGTCTCCGTACTGATCCGCAAGACTGTACTAAACCTGCTCATGATCGTTGAGTCCTATGTAACCTAGTGCTCTGATACCAACTTGTCATGACCCCAAATTCTAACAGGTCGTGATGGCGCCTATCGTGGAACTAGGCTAGCCAACCATTACTTTACTACACATTGGTTCTTTTATTCTAGTTCACAATTCAATGATAAGCAGCAAGCATAGCAATAAAATAAATTATTTAAGTCTTAGCGCCCCAATAATAGTCTAAACAAAACCTAAACAAAACCTCCCAAGACTAGAGTCAATGATCATGAGCATATAAAAAGAAATAAACCTAACTCTACTAATGTCATAATAAACGTCTATGAATCAATTTCGAATACTAATCAAGGAAGGGAGATGGAGAAGTTGTGGACGCTGGACACCTACCTCAAAATTCCGTGAAGTACTGCTAACGAACAAGGCAGCTACTGCTCCAAATCGGTACCTGGATCTGTGCACAGAGGCATAGGGAGTCTTTATGAGTACGCCAACTCAGTAATAATGAAAATAAATGAGTCTGAGAATTATAAAACACACAGTACAGATACACCAATTCACAAAAGCTAGTAAAACATCAAGTCACCAGATAGTATTCATCAAATACATGAGTTCAAAATCGGTTTCCAGAAATCCTTTGAAACAAGTGTAATATCATATGTCTCAGTAAGATTCTCAGTGAAAATAAGTTTGAAAAACGAAGTAAATCATAGTTCGAAAACTCAGTAAATATCTTCATAAAACTGCCCCTCGGGCCATAATCGTCATTTCTCGCAATATTTTCTTTCAGTATCAGCCCATCAGGCAACCTCACAATCACTCTGCCCATCAGGCAACCTCACAGTCACTCTGCCCATCAGGAAACCTCGCAGTCACTCAGTATCATCCCCGCGGGAAATATCACTCATTAGGTACTTGCGCTCACTGGGGGGAGGGGGGTGTACAGACTCCGGAGGGGCTCCTACAGCCCAAGCGCTATAACAACATAGGCCGAAAAGCCTCTCACAATATAGGCCTAAAAGCCTCTCATAATATAGGCCTGAAAGACTCTCACAATATAGGCCTGAAAGCCTCCCTCATATCCTCACAATATAGGCCTGAAATCCTCACTCAGTCAGACACTCTCGATTTTCCCTTAGACCATAACATACCGGGTTCTCGACCCAAACAGTGTTTCATTTTTTAATAAATTGTATCAAAATACTCCGAGTGTCAAAACAATTTATCAGGAAAAGACTGAGTGTAAAATCATAACATATCAGTGAGAAAAATATAGTAAACACATCCCCAAGGGGTAAACAGGTCGGCACTAGGCCCCAAACATGGCTTACAGCCAAACTCATATCAAGTATATATAGTACTATTGGAAATAAGCTTTAAAAAGCCGTTTCGCAACTCAATAGTCGCCTAAGTAAGGAATATATCTCCAAAGTTTCAACCTTTGCATTTCAAAACCCGTGGAAGGGTGCATAGTCCAGGGTTTCATACCCTCAGGACATGATTTAAAGACATAACTTACCTTGAACTAGCCCGAAATTACTTTGCAATGCGTTTTCCTTTCGAATCAACTTCCGGATTCTCCAAATCTACCAAGTTCAGATTTTTATCATCAAATTATGCTCAAGGAATAAATTCCAATTGAAAAATATCGAATTTAGCTCAAAAATCCGAATTTGGTCAAAACCCGACACCCGAGACCACGTCCCGAAACTCAAAAAATCTTATATCAAAATGTTCTTCGTCCTCTCACGAGTCCGTACATATAAAGAACACCAAAATCAGAGTTTGTTTGACCCCTTGTGATGACCCAAAAAAGGTCATCCTAAGTTAATTTAGCTAAATCTGTGTTCCGAGGCCCCGAAATCCTCCGTTAATCTCACCTCGATATGCGTGCACATCATGGGCACGTAGCCTGGAAGCTTTTATGTGAAAACTTGATGAAAAATGAAATTTCTAATAATTAATTTATTAAAGTTGACTCTGGTCAACCTTTTTGGTAAACGGACCCGGACCCGTGATTTGACGGTCTCGGAGGGTCCGTAGGAAAATATGGGACTTGGGCGTATGCCCGGAATCGAAATTCGAGGTCCCAAGCCCGAGAAATGAATTTTTTAAAGGAAATTATTTTCTGAAAATAATAAAGGTTTTTGAGAATGATAATTGATGTGAAAACCGTTTTATCGGGCCCGTATTATGGTTTCGGAGCCCGGAACAAGTTTAATATATGTTATGTGACTTATCTGTGAAATTTGGTGTAAAACGTACTTGAAATGACGTGATTCGGATCAAATCGGAATAATTAAGCTTTATGAACTTTTAAGGAAATTTTATGAGTTTTGAGGTTTAATCCATTGATCTTGATGATATTTGGCGTTTCTATCACTTGAATAAGTCCATAGGATGATTTGGGAGTTGTGTGTATACTTGGGTTTGAGCCCCGAGGGCTCGGGGGTGTTTCGGGTAGGTATCCGGGGTGTTTTAACTCATGAAAACACTGTTGGTGCACCCATTTCTGGTGTGCCCGCACCTGCGAGCCTGGAGCCGCAGGTGCGAGACCGCAGGCACGACGCCTAGTCCGCAGGTGCGGTCCCTCTCGCAGGCGCGGACAAACCTCTGCAGGAGCGACTGCGCAGGAGCGGACCCATTTCCGCAGGTGCGGCCCCCTATGGGCCTGACCCAGTTCCGCAGGTGCGACCTTTTTCCCGCACCTGCGAGACCGCAAGTGCGACCCCTGTGCCGCAGGTGCGAGAGTCGAACAGTTATTTACAATAAAAAAAAAACATTTTCAGACGTTCTTTCTCTCACTTTTTCTCAAAAATAGAAGACCTAGGGCGATTTTCTCAAGAGATTTTATTCCCAACTCGTAGGTAAGTGCTCACTAACTGATTTTCCTTCAACTTTCTAAGGTTCTTCACCAATTATCACCAAAATTCCTAGGGTTTTAAAGGTAGAAATTAGGGGTTTTGGGTAGAGTTAGGTTTTAGGGAATTTTGGGTAATTCAACCTCAATTTGGGGTCGGATTTCAAAATAAACCATATATTTGAACTCGTGGGGAAATGGGTGATCGGGTTTTGGTCCGAGCCTCGTGTTTAGACCAAGTGGGCCCGGGGTCGAATTTGGTATTTTTGGAAGAATGCTAGGAATTGTATATTAGGCTATGGGATTGTGTTAATGAGTCATTATTGAGTTAATTATGCCTAGATATTATCGTATCAGAGTCAAATTCTAAAGGAAAGGCGGTATTAGAGGCTTGATTGGTATCTTTGGACCCGAGGTAAGTGTCTTGTCTAACTTTGGTGAGGGAATAGGTATTGTGATCTATGTGTTATGTGTTTATCATGTTCAATGCATAGGTATGGTGACGAGTACCTATGCATTGTGTGTCAAAGTATGCCCGTGAGTCCATTTTGCGTAATTCTTTGTTATTGCCTCAATGATTATCGTGTTATGAAGTAGTTCTTTTGGGAAGTTATGTCCTCGTAAGGAATTGGTTATAGCTGAGACCCTTGCCGGGAAAATGTGTTTGACTCTAGTTGTTATTCCCCGTGTTGGGTGGTTGTGAATTGAATTCCGGTAACTGATTTCCTTGCCAAGTTTGTGATTTGTTGTTGATACTACTTGGGTGAGGAAGAGAGTAAAGCACGAAGGGTGATTCCGTGCCATTCATTCATATCATTCATTATTTATTTATTGCAATGTGAGGAAGAGAGTAAAGCACGAAGGGTGATGCCGTGCCATTCATTCATATCATTCATTGTTTATTTATTGCAATGTGAGGAAGAGAGTAAAGCACGAAGGGTGATGTCGTGCCATTCATTCATATCATTCATTATTTATTTATTTATTGCACCGTGAGGAAGAGATTAAAGCACAAAGGGTGATGTCGTGCCATTCATTTGATTTAACATTGCAAAACATTTCATATATATTTACTCGTTGCATAGTGAGGATGAGAGTAAAGCATGATGGGTGATGTCGTGTCATTCATTTATCTGTTTATTTATTGTATTCAACATCTCGTTTTGCTAATTACTTGTTTCCCCCTTACTTGTTCCCGTATCCCTTGCTTAATTGTTAAATAATTGTCACTTCCCTGCTATATTTTTGGTAGAATTGTACAGGTAGATTTATCGTCGTCGTGTCTAGCCTCGCCACTACTTCGGCTAGGTTTAGGCTCGACACTTGGTCCGTACATGGGGTCGGTTGTACTGAAATTACACCTGCACTTCTCTATGTTGTGCAAATCCCGCAGCCGGACCCGGTGGACACTGATTGAGGGAACATCCTTTAGTCCACTTCGAAGATTACAAGGTAGACCCGCAGACGTTCGTGGGCCTTGGCGTCTCCTCTATCCTTATCTTTCTATTCTGTCTTATTTTTTTGTAGTTCTAAGACAATATGCATTATTTCTTTAGACTTTGTATTTAGTAACTTCTTAGTCAGTTCGTGAGTTAGTGACTCCAGGTGCTGGGATATTGTAAACGAATCGTGTTATTTGGTATTTTAAGTTATTTTCAGAATTTATCTGCTTCCGCATTTGAAAAAGGAATATTAGATGCTTTACTTAATTCTGTATTTTAATGATAGCACGTTAATGATATTGTATACATTGGCTTGTCTATCGGGTTCAACGTTAGACACAGTCATGGCCCAATGGTGGGATTTCAGGTCGTGACAAGTTGGTATCAGAGCTCTAGGTTGTTTAGGTCTCACAACTCACAGACAAAGTTTGTAGAGTCTGAGGGATCGGTATGGAGACGTCTGTACTTATCCCCCATAGGCTGCAAGTTAGGATAACTTCACATTTCTTTATCTCTGTCGTGCGATATGAATTCTGAGTACTGATTGAGTTCCTATTCTACTCTCTCGCAGATGTAGAGGACGCGTGCTTCCATTGGTTCAGCTCAGCAGCCCGACACTCCTGACACAGCTTCTACGAGGGGTCGAGGTCGAGGACGAGGTCGTGCTAGAGGCCGAGGTCGGGGCTGGGCTCAGCCTAGAGCAACAACCTCAGTGGAGGACCCTCAGGTCGAGTCTGACAAGGAGGTCCTAGTTACGGTAGTCCCAGTTAGACCAGCGCAGGTCCCAGAGGGGTTCATAGATACCCCAGTGCTTCAGGACGCTCTAGTCTGCTTAGTGGGACTCATGGAGAGCTTGGCTCAGGCCGGTCTTCTTCCTACTGCAGAAGCATCATTCTGGTGGAAATTTCCCGTGTCTATCTTATCCATGGAAGAAGAATACAGT